>CM049817.1:1378922-1386422 GCA_027422435.1 Schizopygopsis pylzovi
GTCTGTTGTCTCTGTGTGTCTGTCTGTGTGTCGTTGTCTGTGTGTCTGTCTGTGTGTGTGTGTGTGTGTGTGTGTGTGTCTGTCTGTGTGTGTGTCTTGTCTGTCTGTCTGTCTTCTCTGTGTGTATGTGTGTGTCTCTGTGTGTGTGTGTGTGTGTGTGTCTGTCTGTCTGTCTGTCTGTCTGTCTGTGTGTGTGTGTGTGTCTGTCTGTGTGTGTCTGTCTGTCTGTGTTTCTGTCTGTGTGTGTGTTGTGTGTCTGTGTGTGTGTCTGTGTGTATCTCTGTCTGTCTGTGTCTGTCTCTGTCTCTGTGTGTGTGTGTCTGTGTGTGTCTGTGTGTGTCTGTCTGTCTGTGTGTGTGTCTGTCTGTGTGTGTGTCGTGTGTGTGTCTGTGTGTGTGTGTGTGTGTCGGCTAGACTGCTCTCATGGCCCATATGTTGTCTGATCTGTTCAGTAATCTGTGTTAATGGCCGTTATGACCAGTCTTATGTATTCAGATGATATTATTTAGGGCTTTATTCCTGTAATATTTGCATGTTTGAGTGTGTGCTCCCCTGATGTTTTTCATATTTAAATTATGCACTTTCATTTGCATGTGAAAATCCTCTGTGGTTGTAAAAGACAAGATAGTTGCTTTACGGTGTGCACAAACTTCATATTAGCCAAATAAGTTCTGTTATGTCTTATGGTTTCTGAATGGGGTTTATGTGGTCTCTAAAAGAGTAATAATTCATTTGCATTATTGTTTGGTTTTTTAAATAATTGTATTATTGTTTTATTTTACTATTTATTTACTATTAGTTTTAATATTTTGAATTCGCTTGTATACTATAGTTCCAGTTTATAATTTGATTTATAATTAGTTTGTTTAATTGTTTTTTTAACTTTTTTTTAATTCATTTTTTAAATATTACTTTTCAATTTCAATTTGTTCAGTTTTAGTTTGCCAAACAGAAATGTAAATATTTTTTGTGACTTTTTTTATTAATAATTTTGTTTTTGTTAAAGTTTTATATTTATGTTGTTTTTGTTTAAATAAATAACTATCAAATCAAATATATGTATAATAGATCTAGATAAATATATATTTGTATTATTAATATGTACATGTACTTTTGTATAGTTTAATATTCAACACATGTCTGGTATATCAACAGGTGTAAGTGACGTTTAGAGCTTCCCCAGTAATGGTGTCGTAAAGTGTTTCTGATGAAACGTACATCTCACACCTTTAACAAACACATTGTGAGAGCAAATAAAATGATCCACGTCTCAACACGCAAGTAGACTTTATAACACGCCGTGCTTTCCCAGACAATTTCCCAGCGATTCCTGAGAAAGAGTCTGGAAGAACTGGATTGTGACGTGTTTCACAAGCTCTCGTCATTCAGGAAGGCGTTTAAACGGTGCACTTTATTTGCATACTGAATGCTGATTGGTGCTTGTTTGCATACTGAATGCTGATTGGTGCTTGTTTGCATACTGAATGCCGATTGGTGCTTGTTTGCATACTGAATGCTGATTGGTGCTTGTTTGCATACTGAATACTGATTGGTGCTTGTTTGCATACTGAATGCTGATTGGTGCTTGTTTGCATACTGAATGCCGATTGGTGCTTGTTTGCATACTGAATGCTGATTGGTGCTTGTTTGCATACTGAATGCTGATTGGTGCTTGTTTGCATACTGATTGGTTCTCCTCTCCTCTCCATCCTTTAAGTTCTGATATGGCATCTAAATGGGCTTTATGTGCTCTCTAAATAATTACATTACTATTTTAATTTCTACATGAAATGTGAGTAGTTTTGTTTTGTATTTCTGAATGTATTGATTCATTTGTATTTTTCTTTTGTTTTTTTTATTGAAGTTTGTTTAGTTTCTTTTTTATTATGGTTTTCAATTTTATTAGTTTTTGTATTAGTTTTTTTTTTTTATTAAGTATTTGACCTGTTTTTGAATAATAATTTGTTTTATGTAATAAAATTGTTTTCTGTTTTACCAATTTTTTTGTGTGTGTAAATGAAATGTATTTGATTGATAAATAGTATTTTATGAATAATACTTTTATTTTGTTTTATTTATTTTTAGAAGTGAAATGTATTTGATTATTTTGTATTTATTTATTAAATTAAGCAAATTACATTTGTTTAATGTTTATTTTTTTTTTATTTGTAATAGATTTTTTATTTATTTAAATTAATGTAATATTTTTGGTTGAACTTTAAAGCAGCTCTGGCATTTCATTTACGCCTCAAACTTCTTATTTCAATTTTTTAAATAGCGATTGTCATTAGGTTTTAAAATAATACAGTATTTATTAAATTATGTAACTACTATGATGCATGAATGATTTTGAGAATGTAATACATGAGTTCATGTTATTGCGTTGTTTGATGAATATTTTCGGTGCGCTGTGGTGTTTGATTTACGCCTCAGACTTCTATATTATTCTGATGGCATGCAAACACCGTGTCCTTCTGGAAATGCAAACCTCTCTTGGATAAATATGCATTGAAAAGCGTGACTGGACCAAGAAGCTCAACAGCTGTCAGCATCTGTCCGGCCCTCGGCAGGTGCCTGCTGGTGGGGTTACAGGGGGTCACATGTTACTCAGAACTGATTCTGATTGGCTGCATCTGTCCGGCCCTCGGCAGGTGCCTGCTGGTGGGGTTACAGGGGGTCACATGTTACTCAGAACTGATTCTGATTGGCTGCGGCTGCAGGAAAGTGCTAACGCCAGACCCTTGGAATTGTGGGTAACATAAGTCAGCACGTGCGTGTGTCAGAGAGGACGGCAGTCTCTGCAAATCCTCTTTTGATATCAGATTACAGAAATCACAGCGCATTCATCAGCTAAACATGCCATGCTGAATGCCTGTGTGCTTGGATATGGTCAAATAATATCTTCTTTATTCACTCTGCAGTTTTCTCCATTACATAAACTCTGAAGTCTGTGACATAATGTGATGAGATTTGTCGTTTGCATCTTGCGGTTGGGCCAAACTGAAAATTACATAATGTTTCTGGAAGGATGAATTCTCACATAAACGTGTACGGATCGCATTTTACCACAAAATAAATGAGATGAGAAATTGCATTTTATAAAGATAGAATGAAAATGATGCATGTTTCTAGGACCATGCATTGTAAGGTTACTTAAAGGACAATTAACTATCAAATACATTTACTATTTTAATTTTTTTACTTGATCAATGATGATTCTCATGAGGTTTTCTAATATTGCAGTACTTATTTTATTTAAATTAACATGATATATGAATACTTCAGAGAATGTAATGAATGATATTGTCATGTTTATGTTCTGGTAGTATTGCATGTGTTGTATAATCATGACAATTAAGTACATTTATGACCCAAAAATGACCTTTGTATTTATGTAATTAATTATAATTTTTTTTCATTAATTCACTCACAATGATGATGTTTATTAGGTTCCCAAATAATACAGTAAGTTTTATTTTAATTAAATTATTTCCCTAATTTATTCTCAATTATGATTTTAATTTGGTTTTCAAATAATACACTTATTATTATTGTTTTTATTTTTTATAAAGGATCTTAATTGTATTTACTACCCAAATTCCTATTTTCGCAATGTTTGTTCTTGATGTTGATTCTCATTAGGTTTCCAAATATTTCAGTTTATTTCCGTTTTAAATGAGTGAAACGTCATGTGTGAGGATGAAGAGTAAGTGTCGTGTGTTGTTCTAGTGATTGTGCATCGCTGACGTGCTCGTCTGTGTGTGTTTCGCAGGTGTTCGACCGCGTGCGTGAAGATAATCCTGACTTTCATCAGAAGATCATCCCCATCAGCAGCGAGCTCACGCAGCCCGGCCTGGCCATCAGTCCAGAGGATGTACAAACACTCACTTCCTGTATCGACATCGTCTTCCACTGCGCCGCCACCATCCGCTTCGACGAGCCCCTGAAGTGAGTGACACGTGACCACATTCACTAAACATGTTTCCTGAGCGCTAAATCAGCATATAGAATGATTCCTGAAGATCATGTGACGCTGGAGACTGGAGGAATGATGCTGAAAATACAGCTTTGATCACAGAAATAAATTAACATATGTTCTCATAGAAAACAGCTCTTTTAGATTATAATAATATTTCACGTTATTACTGTATTTTTGATCAAATAAATGCAACCCTAGTGAGTTGAGGAGACTTCAAAACATGAGTAAACCTTAACAAACCCAAATGTTTGAACATTAGTTTGTGATGGAACTTGAAAGCCATAGCTGCACTTGTAAAGGAAGGGAGGAAATGTGAGAATGAGGAGCATGAGAGAGGTAATACACATGTTCAGGAGTCTCCGGCTGAGGAGCAGGTGTTCTCACTGCTGGAGGAACCGCTGAATCTCCACACACACGCACACGCACACGCACACACACACAGACACAGACACACACACAGACATGCACACACACACACAGACACAGACACACGCACGCACACACACACAGACACAGACACAGACACGCACACAGACACAGACAGAAAGACACACATGCACACGCGCACAGACGCACGCGCACAGACGCACGCGCACAGACGCACGCGCACAGACGCACGCACAGACACACACACACACACAGACACAGACACACAGAGACGCACACAGACACAGACACACAGACACGCACACAGACACAGACACACGCACACGCACACAGAGACACAGACACACGCACACAGACGCGCACACAGACACACGCACACAGACACACACAGACACACACGCACACAGACACAGACACACAGACAGACACAGACACACACACACAGACAGACAGACACACATGCACACGCACACAGATGCACGCACACAGACGCACGCACCCAGACGCACGCACACAGACGCACGCACACAGACGCACGCACACAGACGCACGCACACAGACGCACGCACACAGACGCACGCACACAGACGCACGCACACAGACGCACGCACACAGACGCACACACACGCACACACACTACACGCACACAGACGCACGCACACAGACGCACACACACAGACGCACACACACACACACACACACACACACACACACACACACACAGAACACAGACAGACACATACACACACATAGAGACACACGCACAGGCGCACGCACGCACGCAGACACGCACACAGACACAGACACACACACACACACACACACACACACACAGACACACACAGACACACACACAGACGCACACACACACACATCTGTTCACAGCGACCTCTTCATTGTCTTAAGGAAAATAAAAACAGTCAATAATATGATAAAAAATACTATTTAAAGAAAAAAAAAATTATAACCATTTATAAAAATATATATAAAAAAATTAATTTAAAGTTTGTCATTTTGTCTGTTTTTGTCAGTGTTATTTTTAAATACTTCTATAAAGTTAAATTTTTTATTTCAGTTTTGCTTCAGTATTTCATGATAAACTAAAAAATAAGAAATTATGCCTTGGAACTAGTTGAAATAAAATAAATTAAACTTTTATTTCAAGTAACATTAAAACAAAATTTAAGCCTGTCACTGACTTGAATTTAAGAAATGTCTTTATTTTGATCATTTATATTATTTAGTTATTTTAATCAATTTATTAATTTAAATATAATTTAATTATAAGTTGTATATTTTGAAAAAAATGAAATAAGTTTCTTTTACATTACCTTTATTACTTTTTCTGCTCACTATAGTACTGAGATTTATTATATATAAATTATATTAATTCTTTAAATATCTATATATTTTTGGTCTATGCCAAATTATAACAATAAATAATTTGTTGCTATTATCTTGCATTTGTTTATCTATATGTATTACATATCTATTTTTATATTCTTTTTATTATTAATGTATTGTATTTTCATGTTTTTGGTCTACATTGCCAGCTATTGCATGTCTTATTTGACACCTTCTTTAACTCTGATGGTGCGTGTCTGAAGCAGAGCGAGCAGGGGTTTATCTGAGGTGTATAATGTGTGTCTGCGCAGGCATGCGCTGCAGCTGAACGTCATCGCCACACAGCAGCTCCTCGCTCTGGCACAACAGATGCAGCACCTGCAGGCCTTCATCCACATCTCCACCGCCTACGCCAACTGCAACCGCAGACACATCGACGAGGTCATCTACCCTCCTCCGGTCGAGCCCAAGAAGCTCATCGACTCTCTGGAGTGAGTGCAGTATATCATCATCATCATCTCGATGTCATGAGCTCATGACACAATCCAGTGCTGAAGACTCAAGCTAATGTATTCGAACACAATTATGGTCTGCTGACCAATATATCAAAGCTAAATAAAGAGAAAACAAGCAGAGAAACGTTCAACAAATTCATATAATAAGCCATGAACACCAGTGTTATTTTAGTGTCACTAAGATACTTTTAGATATTTTGGATAATATTCGGAGTTAGTTCATATTTAAATATTTTCTAGTTTCATTTAAAAAAGTAATTTTGGTGTGTATTTTTGCCATTTTCTGTTTGTTCTTGGCAAGTAGCTGAACATAAATAAAATTGGTTAATGTTTATTTAAAGTAGTAATTTTCATAAAATATATAGTAGGTGTATATTCTCATGTGGAAAGACCCAATGCTCTAAATTTATATTAATATTATTCGATATATGTCAAAGTATTTGGTAAATATTTACTTTTTAAAATGTTTTTCTTATATATTTATTTATTTTAATCCATATTTATTGTTTTATTTGTTTAATTACTTCAGTTATTTAATTGTACATATATTATTTGTTGTACTATACTTTGTTATTATTTTTATGAATTCTGTTTTGTTTTTCTATCCTCTTCCATGATCCCAGTTTGAACACACTTGGTCTTCTCCACTCGTTGCATGTCTGATTCTTCACATTGTTTGACTGTGTATTGCATCAGGATGTCTTGTCTGACACACTGCACTGACCCTGAAGCAGAGCAGTGATTCGTCTCTGTGTGTGTGTGTGTGTGTGTGTGTGTGTGTGTGTAGGTGGATGGACGACAGTATCATCCGTGACATCACGCCGCGTCTGATCGGTGACCGGCCGAACACTTACACCTACACCAAAGCGCTGGCCGAGTGTGTGGTGCAGCAGGAGAGCGGTAAACTGAACATCGGCATCATACGGCCGTCCATCGTGGGAGCCAGCTGGCAGGAGCCGTTCCCCGTGAGTGTCTCATCTGCCCTCACGCGTACAGAGTGATGAGGCTTAAAGCCCCAGAGGATGAGGGTTCAAATCATGGCATAAACATACATAACGGAATATCATCGAGACGGTTGGGGTTATCATTAACTATAAACGAAAACATAAATTAACTGATTAAATCAACTTTTTATTTCAAGTACTAAAATAACTAACTAAAATACAACAACAAAAGAAATTATAATAAATTAAGGTGAACGCAATATACTATAAAACTAAATACATGAAACTAAATCTAAAATAATATGAAAACTATATAGACATTGTAATAAAA
>CM049817.1:1388922-1391422 GCA_027422435.1 Schizopygopsis pylzovi
TATTAACTTCATTCGTGGTCAGTATCTTAGTTTCAGTTTTTATTGTATTTATTAACTTCATTCGTGGTCAGTATCTTAGTTTCAGTTTTTATTGTCATTTATTAACTTCATTCGTGGTCAGTATCTTAGTTTCAGTTTTTATTGTGATTTATTAACTTCATTTGTGGTCAGTATCTTAGTTTCAGTTTTTATTGTGATTTATTAACTTCATTCGTGGTCAGTATCTTAGTTTCAGTTTTTATTTGATTTATTAACTTCATTCGTGGTCAGTATCTTAGTTTCAGTTTTTATTGTGATTTATTAACTTCATTCGTGGTCAGTATCTTATCCTGCGATTCTAGATTTGTGCAGTAACCCCGTGAGACACACAGCGATGCTAAAACAGTTCTGTCTGTTTCTGTATGTTACAGGGATGGATAGACAACTTTAATGGACCGAGTGGTGTTTTCATTGCTGTGAGTATTGTTTGGTGTGTGCTACAGTAGATCTGAAAGATAAGAGAGCAATCTTAACCCTATAACGCTTCTTTATGTGATCTTTAATGGCCTCTAAATGATCAAAACTTTGCTGTCGCACACAATCTACGACAAGCTTTAGGTCACATGATTGATAAAGGTCTTTCAGTGTTATTATACTAACGTCCACCTACAGCTGGTGCTTCTAAAACATGAGAATAACTGATGTGATATTTCCAGATGAACACTTACTGTACTGAAGCAGCTCCGCTTTACTTGATTCTCCATCAGTGCGTCTCAGATCTGATCTTTCCAGAAGCTCGTCATCATTGCATTATATGTTCAGATCATTTCAAGAACAATAAGACAAATTATTGAAGATATAGAGTGACCACTGATATGTATATAATTTGATGTCAGTATCTGTTATACAGATTTGATTGATTTTCAGAATTTAATCATATAAATATCTGCACCATATTGCATATTTTTGCTCAGTTTGAGTCTCTGAATAAATTTGAGCTTATTATATCAGACTATATGAGTCATAAAACCCTGATGGACCAAATATGATTCTAGATTTTCTTCCATAGGTTTCAATTTCTGATGAATATTTCCTTAAGATTGACAAACTAAAGTAGTGCGCACCAGAGTTGATTTACTGTGAAACTGAATGGCTTATAAGTTGCACTGAAATCAGGATACTAAAGGTTTTAACACGTCACTCTCTGACCTGGCGTGATGAAAACAATCTGCCCCTCGTTTCTAATTCATCTGTATTTCCTGAAGTCATGAGGCAGTTTCATCCTCCTAAACGCCTGTGTGAAGCACAGCCAGACCGAGGCGTTGGTGTGCTTGGTGTCCTCTCTGAAGTGTGTTTTGTGTGTCCCGCCCGGTGCAGGCTGGGAAGGGCATCCTGCGCACCATGAGAGCCAGTAATGACGCGGTGGCCGATCTGATTCCCGTAGACGTGGTTATAAACCTGACGCTGGCTGCCGGATGGTACACCGCGGTGCACAGGTCAGCGTCACCTATCTGATTTGCTTGTGTGAGGTGATCATTAGCATGAAGAATCCCTCTGTTGATGGATTTGCATGAGGGGGAAATTGTGCGGTTGTGCTCATGCAACACGTGTGATTTCCTTGTTCTGTGTTTTCGTTTCAGACCGAAAACTGCACTCGTGTACAACTGCACAACCGGAGGCATCAACCCTTTCCACTGGGGAGAGATCGGTGCGTAGCATGCTTTGATATCCTGTGTGAGCGAGTTCTGGCTACTGCATACTCTAGATCAGGGATCTCCAACCCTGCTCCTGGAGAGACACCGTCCTGCAGACTTCAGCTGCAGCACACCTGTCTGTAATCATCACGTAGCCCTGAACACCGTGATTAGCTGCGTCAGGTGTGTTTGACTGGGGTTGGAGCTGAAATCTGTGGGACCGTAGCTCTCCAGGAGACCGTATACTACACTGAAAGAAATGTAGTTCTTTGTCACATATTACATACATGGGATGCAATGCAGGGAAATGGTTTTCTGTAGTTCCTCATCTCACAGTGCAACAACGAGTTAAAGGGTTACTCCACCCCAAAATTAACATGTTGTCATTATTCACTTACCCGCATGTCGTTCCAACTCCATAAAAGCTTCGTTCGTCTTCAGAACACAATTTAAGATATTTTAGATAAAATCCAGGAGGCTTGTGACTGTCCCATTGACTGCCAAGTAATTAACACGGTCAAGAAAATCCTCGCCAGGATACTCCATCTGTATCAGTGGTTCAATCTCAACTTTATGAAGCGATGACAATACTTTTTGTACGCAAAGAAAATAAAAATAATGACAATTCTTCTCGTTCAGTGCATAATCTCCAAAATGGCGCTACGCTGACGAGGAGAGACAAAGAGGAGAAGAATTGTTGAAAAAAGTCAATATTTTTATTTTCTTTGCGTACAAAAGCAGATCTTTTTGTTAGAGTTTCCCAGATGCATGCTGCAGTAACAGTGGCTTAGTTATCATATTATAAGCAGATCTTTCTGTTAGAGTTT
>CM049817.1:1396422-1587412 GCA_027422435.1 Schizopygopsis pylzovi
ACATCACACATCACATTTATAACATCACACATCACATCTATAACATCACACATCACATTTATAACATCGCACATCACATCTATAACATCACACATCACATCTATAACATCACATCTATAACATCGCACATCACATCTATAACATCGCACATCACATCTATAACATCGCACATCACATCTATAACATCGCACATCACATCTATAACATGGAAGATCACATTTATAACATGGCACATCACATTTATAACATCGCACATCACATTTATAACATCACACATCACATCTATAACATCACACATCACATCTATAACATCACACATCACATCTATAACATCACACATCACATTTATAACATCGCACATCACATCTATAACATCACACATCACATCTATAACATGGCACATTACATATATAACATCACACATCACATCTATAACATGGCACATCACATTTATAACATGGCAGATCACATCTATAACATGGCAGATCACATTTATAACATGGCACATCACATTTATAACATGGCAGATCACATCTATAACATCACACATCACATCTATAACATGGCACATCACATTTATAACATGGCAGATCACATCTATAACATCACACATCACATTTATAACATGGCACATCACATTTATAACATGGCAGATCACATTTATAACATGGCACATCACATTTATAACCTCACAGATCACATCTATAACATCACATCTATAACATCACATTTATAACCTCACAGATCACATCTATAACATCGCACATCACATCTATAACATCACACATCACATTTATAACATGGCACATTACATATATAACATCACACATCACATCTATAACATGGCAGATCACATTTATAACATGGCACATCACATCTATAACATGGCACATCACATTTATAAAATGGCAGATCACATTTATAACATGGCACATCACATTTATAACATGGCACATCACATTTATAACATGGCACATCATATTTATAACATGGCACATCACATTTATAACATGCCAGATCACATTTATAACATGGCACATCACATCTATAACATCAAACATCACATTTATAACATGGCAGATCACATTTATAACATCAAACATCACATTTATAACCTCACAGATCACATTTATAACATCACACATCACATTTATAACATCACACATTTTTCCTAAGTAGTCGCTTATAAACATCCACCAGTTTAAACTTGAACACACAAAATAAAAAAAATGTCTGTTCATGAAATGCAGTCTATTTTTAAGGAACTTAAATAATTCCGTAACGTTTAGTTTAACCTTTTCATGACACCTTTTCAAGCACACTTAACCTCAAATATAATGCATTTTAATGCATGTAGAATTATTCTAAATGGCAATTCTCACTACTGTAATACAGTATTTACAGTGTTACTGTAAAAATAAATGCTGTTATATTACATTTTAAATATGAACTTTATTAAATGCATATATATTCAATAATAAATATATTAAATATAACTATTTTTATCATTGATTATTAATAAAATATAACTTTTTTTACATTTATTTTTATTCAAGTGTAAAATATGGCATGCTCGACACCTTTCTGTTTGTACAGCAGAACACATTGAGTTCAGACTCTGTTAGATGAGGATATTTCTGTCTGTAGACGGTCGTAAGAGTTTCATCGGTCTGTAAATATTCTAAAAATATAAATATATTCATTTTCAGATGATATACATACCAAAAATGTACAAATGTGTATTTGCGAGGGTGAATCAAACGGCTGGTTAAGAACATCTATTTCCGGAAATGACTGAGGGCTTCCCATATTTTTTAAAGAAAAGCATAAAGTGAAGAAAAAACTAGTTGAGTTTCCATTACAATGTTGTTTTATGTGTATTAACCACTGTTTAAAGTGCTCTGAAACTAGAGAGGTAAAGGGACTTAAACCTGCAAAGGTTTTCATCTGATTTCAAGAGGAAACGTCCCTTGAGCTTTTCAATCATTGACTTTGGACGTTTCTATGCAGCACAACCTGTGCTTCTTCCATCGAGATAAGTACATTTCTAGTTTATCGTTTGCTTTCTCACCTTTCTGAAGCACTTTTATTAACGTTTGCTTGTCAGATGAACCAAAACGAGTGTATTTATAACGTTTTATGAATCTCCTACTCAAACCAAATATCAACTTTGGTACGGTTTTACAGCATCGTGATCAATCGACACTATTTGAGGATCTCAGGAGCGTTCATTTTTCTACGCTGCCCCTGGTGGTCTATTGCCAAACTGTATTTTTAGATCACCGTTTCTCGTCCGTCTTTTGTATGTGGCACACAGTTTTCATGTTCCTGAGTAACCGCACGTCTTCCTCAGCTTGTTTAGCAGTAGTGGAAGCGATTACTTTAGATGATTTGAGATGTTTGTTATGAGTCTCAGTAGAGAAAGCACACGCACACTCTTAGAGCATTCCAGACATGAAACACAGCCATTTTTCTACTAGAATCCAACACCTTGATGTCTTAACAACAGCAACCCTTGAGCCAAGCTGAGCTTTCAAATGAAGCTTCTACTGCCAACGTGATCTTTACAGTCTCACTCGTTTGTGCTCTGCCACTGATGTTTGTACAGATGAGGTGATTGAGCTGTATTGGGTTTGCAGTGAAACGATTTTTTAACAGAAAAGTCCCCAACTGAAAATGTAATTTTTCCCCCTGTGTAACACGTGCATGTTTGCTTCTTACATACGAGATTTTCACAGCGGTGAAGTAGTGACTGACATGGATTTTGACCTTCCTCTACTCAACATATGTCTCCGTGTTGTGCTGTCAGGTCCTTGAATGGAAAACTGTGCTTTGATAAAACTGTGTGCTTGACCATTTGTTGCAAAAGAATTCATGAGAAAATAAACTGAAATGACCAAGTTCCTGTATGTCTTCCTCTTTTATTTCATCTGACTGTGAAACAATAGGAAAAGAAAATGAAATAATATTCTTGATCCAAATTGGTTTTGTTTATGTTCCAGGTCATTTTCACACAAAATACAGGTAAGAATGTTTTTCTTGAGACCGTGACACTTTCTCATGTAGGGTCATGAACATGCCTGGGAAGTGTCTACACTCAGGTGTTGTGGAACGTGTATGAAATCTCTATTACGGTTATGATGTTCATTTCTGTAGTGATTATTAAAAATCATTTTGACCTGCAAATGCAAAGGGATGTGCACAGACAATAAAAAAACAATGATTAAAAATATATTCATTTTATACACACACACACAACACATACACATATATAATTCATAGTATTGCATGTTTACATTTTTGAATAAGTGTTCTTAAAAAATCTAAATGTTACATTCATAATAAAATGTATTTGAAATGTGCAACACATTCACATTGTTTACAGACAATAGTTGTTATAATACAGTTTTAAAAATCATATTCTTTTGTTAATGCACTGAAAAAAAATGATGCAGGATTTACATTGAATCTATTCGTACTCAGAAATTGCTAGCAGATTTCACTAATAATTATAAAGAAACACAAATACACAGAATTAAACACAAAATCAGAATTTTTGTAAAACACAGCCTACTCCAAAAAAAAGCGTTTTAATTTGTTTAAAAATGTTTTTACTGTATTAAACGCAAGCTTAAAGCAACTGTAAGTATTTTGTGTATTTTTGTGATTTTAGAGCCACCTGTAGTTAAGACTTGAGTTCACTGTCGTAAGTCATGCATTTGTTGCTGCCGTAAAGCAATCCGCACTTTTAACTGTAGACCTACGATAAATTCAAATATAGATTGAGAATGTCATTCTAAACTCGGTCTTTCCAAACCACGAAAGTGCTGCGAAGGAAGTGAGTTTGTTCATTTTAAAGAGTGGTTTGGTCAGAATCAAATCTTTGGCCACCACTTCCGGTTTCAAGAGAACTGCACTTGTCAAACCATTATTGGGGTGTTTGAGGTGATAACTTGTGGCTAGGTGTTAGTGAAGAAAGACCGATGAGTTTAGCCGTTCAGATATGAGCGGTTTATGGATGGATTTCAGTCAAATGTGATTCTTGATGATTAATGTGTTAATATCACGATCATTCACGATGACAGCAGGATGAATCAATACAGACAGAAGTGAGACCGTTACAAAATACCAACATGTGTTTTAGATGATTAATTAAACTGTGTGTGTGTGTGTGTGTGTGTGTGTGTGTGTGTGTGAGAGTGTGTGTGGTGTGTGTGTGTGTGAGAGTGTGAGTGTGTGTGTGTGTGTGTGTGTGTGTGTGTGTGTGAGTGTGTGTGTGTGTGTGTGTGTGTGTGAGTGTGTGAGTGTGTGAGAGTGTGAGTGTGTGAGTGTGTGTGTGTGTGAGTGTGCATGCTCTCATCTCTGTGGTTGGGTTAGTAACTCAAATAATGTAATATATTACTCATTACTAGTTACTCCTTTCAAAAGTAATATTGTTACTTATTAATTTCTGGCAACAGTAATTAGTTACATTACTTTTTATTCACGCCCCACAGAAGTTTTAACTGTACCTTCCACATACAATTATTCTAGACTGTTACTAACAACATATTTCTGCCTCATCATTTGACCAAAATCCACATAAGTTATTACAAACACTCAATAGTGATTGATTGTGACATTCAAGAAGTGTTGTATTCATCTCATTGATTGTCATGTGTAGCTTGAAGCTAATTGTATTTACTTCATTACACATACGATTATATTGCATTATGCATTTTATGAAAGCACAAGTTTGTAAGAAGCTGAGGAACTATTTTGAATAGTAATATAATGTAGCACATGCTGATCAGGGGGATGTGGGATGTAATGCCAGAGTAAAGTAAAGCCACAACTTACACAACAGATATTGTTCAAATCATCTTTTTTCTTGACAAAATCAATATAATGCAATATTTATATCTGCTGAATGTAAGCTTTTCCATATTCCTAGCTTGCCATAACATGCATGTGCGAGTCGTGAAAATTGTGAAAATAAATCTAGGAATTATTTGAATTATTAAGAATTATTAAGCTGTTTTATGAATGGTAACTGTAATATTATTACTGAAATCTGACTAGTAATTAGTTACACTACTAGTTACTGCAAAAAGTACTATTATTACAGTAACTAGTTACTGCCCAACACCGGTGGTTAGTGCTTTAAACCCTCAGTCGTTCATCTGAATGTTTTAGGAAACGGGTTGTTAAAGATGTAATTTGTGTTTCACTTCTTCTTCTGTGTTTTTTATCCTTTGAATTGCTCAAATATGAATATTTTCAAATATATCAAATTGCGCAGTTATTATATATTAAAATAGAAATACAGAAATATGTATATGTCCTGACTGAATTTAATTTAAAAACAAAGAAACCAAAACAGCGTTCACAGCTGTGTCTGTCCAAACTGACAGATGTTTATGGAAATATTTATAGAATAAAGTAATATCAGTCTTCATCTTGAAATAAATATTATAGATATTGTAGGCATTTGCTTTTTCAGAGACAAAGCTGAAAGTAAAAATAAAATTTAAAATAAATGTAAATGAATAATTTTAATAAGAAATAAAAGACATTGATGTATAATAAAATGCATAAATTATCTAGTTATTTCTGGAGTATCTTATAACCCTTCACCTACCCCTGAAAATGTTCCCCTAAGAAATGGGACACCTCTAATATCCCGTCACACATCATCATACGTCGTCTAGCTCCTAATACACACCTATACTGCTGTAGCCGGTTTAGGGGTAGAAATGGGACACCTCTAATATCCCGTCACACATCATCATACGTCGTCTAGCTCCTAATACACACCTATACTGCTGTAGCCGGTTTAGGGGTAGAAATGGGACACCTCTAATATCCCGTCACACATCATCATACGTCGTCTAGCTCCTAATACACACCTATACTGCTGTATCCGGTTTAGGGGTAGAAATGGGACACCACTAATATCCCGTCACACATCATCATACGTCGTCTAGCTCCTAATACACACCTATACTGCTGTAGCCGGTTTAGGGGTAGAAATGGGACACCTCTAATATCCCGTCACACATCATCATACGTCGTCTAGCTCCTAATACACACCTATACTGCTGTAGCCGGTTTAGGGGTAGAAATGGGATTGGGCCTAAAAGTGTGACCCCACAAGAAGTGAGTCACTCACTCACTTAAAGCTGTCACAGCGTTCACAAGTAAACGTAGGACACAAACAACACATTAAGGTCAAGTACGTTTCTCACTGCTGATCTGGTGAGAAATATGCTTTTCTACATAAATGACCGTTTGACCTCTCTTTCTGTGGATTTTCTGTACAGAGAAGTGTTTTCTGTCAAATCTGACCAAACAACACAAACATCAAATCTTAGTTTTTAAACCGAATATTTAAACTATTTTGCCTTTCCCCCCTAAAACATGTTCTGAAAACACCTTAAAATAGCTCAGGTTTTCTGTCCATCATAATGTTTGTTTACTCATATGGATAAATATCACGAAGATGCTTTGACGAAAGTTGAGAACCAAAACATAAGACTCCCCACCCAGGATGTAGGTGACTTTTCTTTTCTTCAGTAGAACAGTAAATAAGATTTTTAGCTAAAAAACCCTGGTCCTTGGTGATCGATTAAATGCAAGTCAATGGGTACCGTCACTTTGAGAGTCAAAGGCATATCAGAAAGCCCAACCCTGTGGCACCTGATGAATATAAGTTCTTATGAAGTGAAACGTTTGGTCTGCGTAAGAAACTGAACATTATTTACAACTTTATTACCTGTAATACCTCAGACGGTCTGGAGTGATGTCTGCTTCACGGATGAATCATTCTTTTGATGCGTGTTTTTATTTTGTGAACTAAGTTAGTTTAGTGAACTAAATTGGACTAAAGAGTCTGAAACAGTTTGTGGCTCGAGCCTCACAGATCTTCAAGTTACTCAATCAAAACTTACTTTCAGACATCTGACCATCACTCCAACCCGAAGTGGCATTTCTGATTCTGTGATGAATGCTGTCCTATGAAGAGAGTTCTATAGGTTTGTGATTGTCATTTGTGAATGCACGATCTTTTAAATCGCTCTAAAAATCCCTCTGGTGCTCAAAGATTTGAAGGTTTTGGTTCAGTCTTGCTTTTCAGCATCATCTGCACTGACCAGCGGTTCCTTCTCTCTGTAGCGATGGCCCGTGTTTTCATAAATCACGTCTTCTGATGCCGGTGATGACGTGTCCGTGATCTCTGCTGTCATGTCTTGTTTTTTGGGCTCTGTCTCAGATGTTGAGGTGTTGTTCTCTGTGTCTGTGGCTCCTGCAGGACGGGGTCGGACCGTAGCGTATTCACTGGTCAGCGAGGCGATGCCCTTGATCTCTCCTGACGGCGGTTCAGTGTTTGTGAAGTCGATGGAGGAATAATGAAGAGATTCTGGTGCACTCAGCATGCCGTTATTAGCGTAAACAAACTGACCGTCATTATCCCGAGCAACGGCCTGATGGAGAAGAAACAGCAGAATGAGTGGAGAAGATCTGCTGAACGACTGTCTGTAATGTCTTTGAGAATGAATTACTCACTGTTCGAGTCAGAATGAGTCCAGATGTGACGTGTTGTCTGGTTTCTGAAGGTTTTTCTTCCCTTCTTCTGAAAAACATGTTTTCAGGTTATAAAAAATTGATGTTCACAATATCTCAGTCAGAACCACAAATCATCCTTGTGATGAGGCTAGAACCAGGTAAAGTCTCATCAGAACAATGCCTGGAATATTATAGCAAACCAAAACTAAAACCATTTAAAAAAATACTTTTTACATTTATCACATCAATCTGATGGACTAAAATAAGTAAAACGAAAATTGTAAAACGTCTCGGGTTACTCGCGTAACCTTTTGTTCTCTGAATAGGGAACGAGACGCTGCGTAGCTTTTACGCATCGGAAACGCCTTCTGCGTGACCGAGTCTGAACCCATATAGAATCACGCCAATTTATTGGCTGATGGCGCGACGCCGTCTCTGACGCAATGACGTCGTCAGCTTATACTGGCGAACGCGCCATCCACTCCTCAGATTTCTCTGCCGAAGAGAACCCTGTCGGCAGCGTGAGGAGCTTGGCAGCAAACGCAGCGTCTCGTTCCCTATTCAGAGAACAAGGGTTACGCGAGTAACCCCAGACGTTCTCTTTCATAGGTAACTCTACGCTGCGTAGCTTTTACGCATCGGGAATGATATACCAAACACGCCAAGCTGAAAAGCGCTGCCTATCTGGCCCAATAATGAACCAGCAACGCAAGCCTGTCCAGGGTGCGCGACCGTGAACCTCCTTGGCGGTTTATGTGGGACACAACCGCCATATTGTCCGTCCTGACTATGACATGATGCTCCCCGAGAACGGGGAGAAAATACTTCAAAGCCAGGAAGACAGCCCTGAGTTCCAGGCAGTTTATATGCCAAAAGAGGAACTCTTCCTTCCAATCCCCGCTCGCCGGTCTGCCTTCGAAGACCGCGCCCCAGCCTGTCATTGATGCGTCCGTCGTGATCATATGGCGACGGTGGATCGCACCCATTCTCACCCCGCTCCGGAGAAAGACGGGGTCTCGCCACATTAAAATGGGTCGTCAGCAACTGCGCGACACCCTGATAAGGCGAGTAGCCGGTACAGTGGGGTGTAACCTCAGCTCCTTCATCCACCAAAGGAATGGCCTCATGTGAAGCAACCCTAGGGGCAACACAGGGGAGGCTGCTGCCATGAGGCCCAACAGCCTGCGGCAGGTACCTACAGAGACATGATGGCCTAGCTTGAAGCGGGCCAGACATGCTGTAAGATCTGGTATCCGGGCAGGAGCCAAACGGGCCTGCATCTGAACGGAATCCAAACGAACCCCTAGAAACACGGTTCGCTGAGATGGGAGGAGCAAACTCATCTTGGCGTTCATCCTGAGGCCAAGAGAATGGATATCCCTGTGACGACTCACTAGCTCCCTGGAGTGAGCCAGAATGAGCCAGTCATCCAGATAGTTCAGTACACGAATGCCCTGGAGCCTCAAAGGGGCCAGTGCAGCATCCATGCATTTGGTAAACGTCCTCGGCGCCAAAGCCAGGCCGAAAGGCAGGACCTTGTATTGGTAAGCCTTCCCTCCAAAGGCTTTCGCCTTTGGTTATCCTAGCTTTCCTGTAGCTCAACTGGTAGAGCATGGCGTTAGCAACGCCAAGATCATGGATTCGATTCCCAGGGAAAGCAAGAGCTGATAAAATGTAGAAACTGTAACTTGAATGCAATGTAAGTCGCTTTGGATAAAAGCGTCTGCTAAATGCATAAATGTAAATGTAATGCAAAGGCGAACCGAAGGAATCTGATGCGTCCATCAAAAACACCTTTTCCTTCTCACGAATCTCAGTCAGATTGAGCCACAGATGGCGTTCTGCGGCCACCGAAGCCGCCATAGAGCGCCCCACGGCACGTGCGGTGTGCTTGGTGGCTCTCAGAGCCAAGTCAGTGGCTCTTCGCAGCCCCATCATGGCTTCAGGAGTCAAGCCGGTGCCTCCATCCATCTCCTTCAGGACGTCCGCCTGGTAGGCCTGAAGGATGGCCATTGTGTGAAGGGCCATACCTGCCTGACCGGCCACGATGTAGGACTTCCCGATAAGGGCGGAAGTGGTCCTACACGGCTTGGAAGGAAGGAGGGGGCGGGACTTCCAAGAAGGAGCCAAAGAGGGTGAAAGATGTGAGGCTAAAGTATCCTCAATCACGAGGATCTTACGAGGAGCCGCGGAGGTGCTCGATGCGCGCCGGGGAAAAATTGAGGATTCCCGTTCACAATCCTCAAGCCGAGAGCGGAGGGTTATGAGACGGAAATCGTCACAAATTTTGCATTTTGAGGTCCCATAAACCGCGTCACGTGCATGCGAAAACCCCAAGCACTTAATGCACTTACTGTGTGGGTCTTCGCGAGCGATGAAACGCGCGCACGGCGGTTGACAACCGCGAAACTCCATGGCACTTCACCGCGAGGAGAACAAAGTTCCACTGAGGCAGTCGCCGAAGTGCAAATGGATGATCGCAGAAAGGTAAGTTGGGTCAGAAATCGCAACAACGAAGGGCAATTTGACTGCTTCGTGAAGGTAGAGAAATCTGAGGAGTGGATGGCGCGTTCGCCAGTGTGACCTGACGACGTCATTGCGTCAGAGATGGCGTCGCGCCATCAGCCAATAAATTGGCGTGATTCTATATGGGTTCAGACTCGGTCACGCAGAAGGCGTTCCCGATGCGTAAAAGCTACGCAGCGTAGAGTTACCTATGAAAGAGAACAAAAGTTAATAAAAAATGACCAAAGAAAAAAAAAATAATGACTAAATCTTTAGATTTTTTCCTGTTTAATTTTAGAAAAACTTTAAAACTAAGTTTTAGTAAATTTGTGCGTTTTGTCTTTTTTTTTTATAATTTTCCATAGTTATTTATTCATTTTAGTTAATCTTAGTTTTTATTTTGTATTTTACTTATTTTATTTCAAGTAAATGTATATGTCTTGTGTTTCCTCGAAGGGCATTTGTACCCACCGTTCCCAGCAGAGCGTCACGATGCACACAATCATCATCACTGAGACGCCGACAGCAGCTCCGAGCAGCACCGAAGGATAATGAAAACCTGGAAAGCAGTGCTTTATTGCTCAGAGGTTGGTCTTTCATAGTTCAGGAGATCTCAGATGTGAAACTGGCATAATTACATACTGTACTTTTTAAAAGTGTACTTAAGTGTCTTACATAGTCATGTAATTGTTCTCTAAGTAAGGAATAATTGACGAAGGGCCTTTGTATTATAAGAAAATAACCACCTCGGGTGTGCATTTTTCTAATAATTTAACGGACCGAAGTCAATCATTCCGCTTATACTACGGTTGCCACGTCTCAAGACATCGATCAGATGATATATTTCTAGGCATTCGTCCGGTTTTTGTACTTCAATCGCTATTGTGAGTAGGATTATTTCTTCCGCATCTCATCTAACGCCTCCCTTGCTAATTCCAAAACGTCATTTTAAACCGTAACGGAGGCTTGAGCCGTTGAGAGTAGACCAGAGCTTCCCAAACTTCAGAGGGGTAAGGCCCCCCAAAAACATAGATTAGATTAATGGTATAAAGATATATTTAAATATTTAATTGTATATTAGATATATTTAAGCAAGATCTGATAAAAAAAAATGTAGAAACTGTAACTTGAATGCAATGTAAGTCGCTTTGGATAAAAGCGTCTGCTAAATGCATAAATGTAAATGTAAATGTAAATTTAATAAAGCAGATTGTCTCTGCACAAAATTATCAACATTTCTTAACCAGTTTGTCAGAATTTCATGTGAATTATGAGAACTACCATAAAATGTAATATATTTATATGCTGGTGAAAGTAAGATGATGTAAACATTCTTTACAAATATATTTAAATTCCATAACACTACACTTTCTGCATACTATTTACAATTATATTGCATCAAAGTGTGTAACAGAAGCTACTGTACATAGTTCACAAATCTATTGCAATGAAATACATAACTATGTTTAAAAAAATAAAAATAAAACATCTCAATTTGTGTAATAAGGGGGGGGGGAGGGGTCACATTTTAGAACAATTCGAATATTTGAATTATTAAAATATTTAGATTTAGCCTAGCTACCCTGCAATACCGCTACGGCCCACTGTTTGGGAAGCACTGTAGTAGACTGCAGTTATCAGTTAATAACTAAGTTATGAGAGAGAGAGAGAGAGAGAGAGAGAGAGAGAGAGAGAGAGAGACAGAGACAGAGACAGACAGAGAGAGAGAGACTGTTATTCTATGCGTCTCTCAAGTGTTCTGCAGCAATGTCTCTAGTTATAAGATAACACATTGTCAAACTGAAAAGCTTGTATTACTTATATAGTGATTTACAGGGAGTTTTTTGCCAATACATCCCTTCATAGATGTACAGCAGCCGCGATTTCTTTAAGACTGCAAGGGAAGCTCAGCTTCCCCTATAATTGTCAAAAAATGAATGGTCAAATATATGTACTATTATGTTAACATTTTATTGACTAAAAATGCGTTAAACACGTTCATCTCGAACGAAAACAATTTCGTTCAGAATCAGCTACTTAGGTCGGCTGACTCGATTTCCTTCTCATTCATTCCCGTAGCGTACAGTGCATTACTCTGTTGAAGCCCAGCGTCCATTGACTTCAATGGGGCTGCTTTAAACAGTTTTTTTCAGTGCTTAGAAACAAGACGGTCATTGGATAATGCTGCGATTATGTCCCGCCCACGGACGCTCAGCGTCTCTGGGATGAATGGAGGAGTGGGCCGGCCCGGACTCCGAGCGTCTGCGTGATGATTGGAGGGTCTGTCATCTCTTTTTAATCCACTTTTATGTCCTAAAACGCTCGTTTTTTGGGGTCGACAGCTTATAAAAACGTATTTATTGTTTTTTTTTAGCTTGTTTGCTATACACATTGTGACATATCAGCTTTTAGACATTTTTTTTTTTTTTTTTTGTTATAAATAAATGACAAGGAGGCGGCAGCTTCTCGCAATGCAAAGAGACGGTTGGTGTGGGCGTGGTCTTCAGATTATGACGCGTATCACTCTGTGTCTCCATTTCCAACTCAGTCCCATCGCGGATTTTGCATGTGTAGTCGAAAGACAAACTGCTGCAACCTTCATCGTATATTTCACACAATTTCACACCACATTCATTGTTTCAGTTTAACATAATTCCCACATTTCCTCCCGTTGAGTTAAATATATATATATATATATTAGATCGTTTGTTCATTAATTCATATAGTCTGAACTAGCCAGCTAGCAAACTGCACAGCAGGTGTAGAAAGGAGCTTCTCCTGTTTAAAGCGGCTCAAGTCCTACACCCGTAACACAATGGGCCAAGGCCGTTTAAGCAGCCTAGCTCTGCTGGCCATTGAGAGGACACTGGTCAAGTCACTGGAAAAGACGCCTAGTTGGTACGACAGGGTTACAGAGCATTTTATTGAAAAGGAACGTAGGGCAGAATTTACATATAAATAAATGGACAATTTTTATGATTTAGGCCGAAAATGAGCTTCCCCTCTTTAAAAGATCAGCAGCCGCCACTGATGTACAGTACACAATTATTTAAATAATAAATGTCTGTAAGTCCAATTTATCATGTAAAAATCTTGTGTAGGCTTACTGTACGTACAGTAAGAGAAATATTGGAAGTATTGTTTAAGGCAAGATAATGGCAAATGTATTCAAATATATTCAGTCAGTTTGCTCACTAGACAAATCTCCAGATGCCGGGACATTTTAAAACGCTTAACGTGGCTTAATGCATTAAAACAGTGGTTTTAAAATACCAAACGCAATAAACACTTTATTAATAATACATAATGCTATACTCTACTTAGTATAATATTTTATTAATAATGTCTAAGGGCATCGGAATCCATTATGTGGGTGAGACAGGACCCACCCACTTTTGAAGACCAATATTATTGAACCCATCCACTTTTACCATCTCTCATTCATGTCTGTGCACTTTTCAGAATGCAGTCAGTCAAATCCACTCCATATGACATGACAAATGATTAATTAAACTTAATTTAGCTACAGCCTCTACACTGCTGCTTCCTCAAATCTGTTGCACCTGGCTCATTCAGAGTCCATATGAAACTCCATTCTGTGTTTTCACTAGTAACTCGCGCCTGCTGCACTACCGAGACACAGCAAAGTAAACAATTGAGCGTACACCTAATCAGATACACCTAATCCTACCCGATACTTTATTTAAACTTTTGATTATTTTTATCAAATATCATTCATTTTATTTAAAATAAATGTCTTTCCGATATAATAAGAGATGTGTTCGGCAAAAGGGCGGACGCAAACTCGGGTCTCTCGCGTCAAAAAACACAGTGGTACACGCTTTACCACTTACGCCATTGGAAATGCATAGAAATCAATGAATTTTCTAAGGTTGTAACGTTAATAGCTAAATAACCCCTGCCCACAAGGTGGCCTATTTGCACTTTGTGGTAATAGACACTCCGTTAATTAAAAGGCACCAGACTACATAAAATGGCATATAACGTTACTCCAGTAATTTTTTTTTTCTGGGGGAGGATCCACCCACATTTATTTAGCTTCTGACACCCATACGCAAGACAGCTTAGCATATTCCTTATGGGAGGAAAACGCTTTACATTTACATTTATGCATTTAGCAGACGCTTTTATCCAAAGTGACTTACAGTGCATTCAGGTTATACATTTTTGTCAGTACATGTGTTCCCTGGGAATCGAACCCACAACCTTTGCGCTGCTAACACAATGCTCTACCACTGAGCCACAGGAACACATAATGTGCAATTAGGAACATGCTTTACGTGCAATTAAATGCGTTACGTTCTTATTCTGGGCTCATCTGCTTGTCTATACATCGTATGCTTTATTAATGATGTGTTTACTTAGTTTGGCATTTTAAAAACACAGTTTTAATGCATTAAGCCACGTTAAGCATTTTCCAATGTCCCGGCGTCTGGAGATACCTCCGGAAGTGCCGCTGCTTCCTTTTACACTGAAATGCCTTCCGTTTGCACTGAAAAGTTAACGCACATCCACATATGAAATCACTTGCATTGACATATATACACAACAAAAGCATGCGTCTTTCTTATCAGAATTGTATACGTTTGTGAATTTAATTTTGTATGTTTCACATTCTTCATTAATACAATTACAAACCTCACTGCACAATCTTCCACACCACAATCTGTCAAACACATCTTACCATCAAACATAAACTCGTTCACATCCTTCTCTCCACTCTCTAAGGCAGAAGTCTCTAAACTCATCCTTTCCAGTCATCCTACTACTTGTCCGCTTGATCCTATTCCATCTCATCTCCTTCAAGCTATTTCTCCTGCAGTTGTTCCTGCACTCACTCACATCGTTAACATCCCTTCACACTGGAATTTTTCCCCCCAGCATTTAAACAGGCTCGTATAACCCCACTTCTTAAGAAACCCACTCTTAACCCAGCTCTTTTAGGGAACTATAGACCGGTTTCCCTTCTACCTTTCATTGCAAAAACACTTGAACGAATTGTGTTCAACCAAGTCTCTGTCTTTCTCACACAGAACAACCTCCTGGACAGAAACCAATCTGGCTTCAGAAGTGGACATTCCACCGAAACTGCCTTGCTCTCAGTTGTTGAAGACCTAAGACTTGCAAGAACGGCGTCCAAGTCTTCATTACTTATCTTGCTGGATCTGTCTGCTGCTTTTGATACGGTCAACCACCAGATCCTCCTGTCATCCCTATTGAGAAAGGGCATCTCAGGAACCGCACTCCAGTGGTTTGACTCTTACCTCTCAGATAGATCCTTCAAAGTATCTCGAAGAGATTATGTATCCAGGTCGCAACATCTGGCTACTGGTGTGCCTCAGGGCTCAGTTCTTGGACCAGTTCTCTTTTCTGTCTACATAGCTTCACTAGGTTCTGTCATTCAGAAACATGGCTTTTCATATCACTGCTATGCTGATGACACTCAACTCTACCTCTCATTCCATCCTGATGATCTGACGATAGCTGCTCGCATCTCAGCATGTCTAACATACATTTCTAGCTGGATGAAGGATCATCACCTTCAACTCAACCTAGCTAAGACTGAACTGCTTGTGGTTTCAGCAAACCCATCGTTTCATCACAATTTCACCTTCCAATTAGGCTCATCAACCATAACTCCTTCAAAAACAACCAGAAACCTTGGCGTTGTGATTGATGATAAGCTGAATTTCACAGACCACATTACTAAAACTGCCCGGTCCTGTAGATTTGCATGATATAATATTAAGAAGATCAGGCCCTTTCTCTCTGAACATGCAACACAACTCCTTGTGCAGGCTCTTGTTCTGTCCAGACTTGACTATTGCAATGCTCTCTTGGCAGGTCTTCCAGCCAGTTCCATCAAACCTCTACAATTAATCATGCTGCTGCAAGATTAATCTTTAATGAGCCGAAAAGAACGCACGTCACACCTCTGTTCATCAGTTTGCACTGGCTACCAATAGCCGCTCGCATTAAATTCAAGGCATTAATGTTTGCATACAGAACCACCTCTGGCTCTGCACCCCTTTACCTAAATTCATTACTTCAGACTTATATGCCCTCTAGAAGCTTGCGTTCTGCAAGTGAACGACGCATTACTGTACCATCCCAAAGAGGCACAAAATCACTTTCACAGACTTTTTCATTAACTGTTCCCATCTGGTGGAATGACCTCGAACTCAATCCGAGCAGCTGAATCCTCACCCTTCTTCAAGAAATGGCTAAAAACACATCTCTTCCATCTTTATTTGACCCTCTAACTCTAGCACTCTCTATTCTAATTCTATTTTATCTAATCTGTCTTCTTTTTATTTAAAAAACACACACATCTGACCCTCTATTAAATGCATATTTATTCTCTAACTGCTAGCTTTTCTTGTAAAACTAACACTAGGTTTCTTTTTTCTATATTCTATACACTCGTTTTCTTAAAAAAACTTCCTACGTGTACTGCGTTAGGCTAACCAGGACTTGAAATAGCACTTGCATGTTGTTGCTCTTTTGTTGGTTTTGATTGCTTCTATAATGTCCTCATTTGTAAGTCGCTTTGGATAAAAGCGTCTGCTAAATGACTAAATAAATAAATAAATGTTTGTGCGTGTGATTTATGGGTGTGTATGCGTGCATCGAGTTTATATGTATGTGCGTGTGTTGTTTTGGGTGTATATACATGGATCGAGTTTATATGTATAAGCGAGTGTCTATAAGTGTACAGTGCTCAGCGTAAATGAGTACACCCCCTTTGAAAAGTAACATTTTAAACAATATCTCAATGAACACAAAAACCATTTCCAAAATGTTGACAAGACTAAGTTTAATATAACATCTGTTTAACTTATAACATGAAAGTAAGGTTAATAATATAACTTAGATTACACATTTTTCAGTTTTACTCAAATTAGGGTGATGCAAAAATGAGTACACCCCACAACAAAAACTACTAAATCTAGTACTTTTTATGGCCTCCATGATTTTTAATGACAGCACCAAGTCTTCTAGGCATGGAATGAACAAGTTGGCGACATTTTGCCAGATCTATCTTTTTCCATTCTTCAAGAATGACCTCTTTTAGAGATTGGATGCTGGATGGAGAGTGATGCTCAACTTGTCTCTTCAGAATTCCCCATAGGTGTTCGATTGGGTTCAGATCAGGAGACATACTTGGCCACTGAATCACTTTCACCCTGTTCTTCTTCAGAAATCCAACAGTGGCCTTAGATGTGTTTTTATGATCATTGTCATGTTGGAAAAGTGCACGACGACCAAGGGCACGGAGTGATGGTAGCATCTTCTCTTTCAGTATAGAGCAGTACATTTGTGAATTCATGATGCCATCAATGAAATGACACCAGCAGCACTCATGCAGCCCCACATAAGGACACTGCCACCACCATGTTTCACTGTAGGCACCATGCATTTTTCTTTGTATTCCTTACCTTTGCGACGCCATACAGTTTTGAAGCCATCAGTTCCAAAAACATTTATCTTGGTCTCATCACTCCAGAGTATAGAGTCCCAGTAGTCTTCATCTTTGTCAGCATGGGCCCTGGCAAACTCTAGGCGGGCTTTTTTGTGCCTGGGCTTTAGGAGAGGCTTCTTTCGTGGACGGCACCCATGCATGCCATTCCTCTGCAGTGTACGCCGTATTGTGTCACGGGAAATAGTCATCCCAGTTTGGCTTTCTACTTCTTTAGATAACTGCAGTGAACTTGCATGTCGATTTTCTTCAACCCTTCTCATCAGAAGACGCACCTGACGAGGTGTTAACTTCCGTGGACGACCTGGACGTCTCTGTGAGATGGTTGCAGTTCCATCTTTTTTAAATGTTTGTACCACTTTTGCTACAGTATTCTGACTGATAAGTAAAGCTTTGCTGATCTTCTTGTAGCCTTCACCTTTCTTGTGTAAAGAAATGATTTTCTTTCTCAGGTCTTGTGACATTTCTCTTCCATGTGGTGCCATTGCTGACAGCATGAAATGGGAAGGGGTTTTCTTTAAGTAACACCCTTTTATAGTCAAATGTCACCTGTGTAATGAATAATTAGACTTACCTGTGGTTGAATTCTTGTTAAATTAGACATTTGTAGTCTAAAATTTAGCTTTGCTCCAGAGACTTTCAGTGGGGTGTACTCATTTTTGCATCGCCCTAATTTGAGTAAAACTGAACATTTTGTTCTCTAAGTTATATTATTAACCTATATAAAACTTAGTCTTGTCAACATTTTGGAAAATGATTTTGTCTTCATTGAGATATTGTTTAAAATGTTACTTTTCAAAGGGGGTGTACTCATTCACGCTGAGCACTGTATGCGTGAGTCAAGTTTATATGTATATGCAAGTTATTCACAAGTGTATATGCATTCATTGCTAACATAAGATGTATTGGTATGGATTTCATATTAGTGTGCACGTGTATTTCATATATATATATATATATATATTGAACATCCAATAGTATACATGTATGTGTGAGTAATTAATAGGTGTATATGCATGTGTTTTATGTGTATGTGTTGATAAGCGAAATTTGATTTAAATCCTACGTGGCGCCTCATACTTTTTCACAAGGGTAAAGACATCATTTGTGATCTTGTCGATCAGATAAAGCTGTTGTTTTGTGTTTCTCACTTGTCTCTTGTGGTGGTGGGAAGGTCTGAAACTGTTGACTTGCGCTGCCGTGAGTGTTTGTGCTGAAACACTGGAGGACGTCCGTGTCTGTGAGGGACTGACGGGTGGTCAGGATGCTCTTCACTCCTGTGCTTCCTAACTTCTCCTCACTGATGGAGGTTTCTGTAGAGTTAGTGAGCACATGTCCAGACAGACGCCACGCTAGTGTAGGGCAGGGGTTCCCACGAGCCTCACAGACGCACGCGATTACACGGTTTCGGCTACAAGAGATGGAGATTTTGGGTGCAACTGAAAGAGAGAATATGATTATGTTAAAGAAGAGCTTGATGGTCTCTGCAGTGTAAAATATGTTCGTCATTTTAATGATAACACTAAAAATGTTTCAGTAAAACCATGTTAATTTGTTAAAAGTTCCCTTACTATATACAGTGAAACACTAATACATTTTAACAGGACATGTCATCTAACAGTGTTTTATGATGGTTGTCAGTATATTATAACAAAACATATTTTAGTGTTTCACTAAGTTGGTATTCATCAATTTTGTTCTGTAAATTTAAGTTCAACTGTATTTTTTTATGCTAACGTTTTGGCTACACAGATTGTTTCTTTTTTTACAGTGTAGACAGAAACTGTGTAGATCTCAGAAAAATAAAACTGCTTTGACTTTTTTTTCTTGCACTTAGAAACTGCTGAACATCTCACTGTGGGTGAAAACAAAAGCCCATGACAAAAATAGAAGAAAAAAAAACATAAAATAGTGCTAATAGTTTGCTGATGTAGAAAAGAGGAAGTTACGGTTAGTTCCTCTAGGTCTACAATATGCCACACTGGTGAAAATGATATTATTGTGATGAAGAACTCATTTTACTCTTCTGACAACAGTAGTACTCCATTATAAAAAGTCTTTAATTGATATAATTCACCCAAAAATGAACATTGTCATTTACTCACCAAACCTGACAGCTTTATTTCAAAAATATATTTGAAGATATTATAAACAACATTGGACCCCATTGACTTCCACTGTACGGATGAAAAGATACTGATACAGTTCTCCAAATATCTTTCTCAAAAAAGTAAGGAAGCCATGCAGGTTCAGAATGAGTGCGAGTTAACATTAATTTTTATGTACTAACATTATTTTGAGCTCTATTTACATAATAATTATAATCAACTTACTATTGTGCGTAATTTAAATTAGTTGGAACAACCCGTCTTTTGAGTAATCAGCTTAATTTGTTTATGGTACAAATTATTTCCTCAGTCTAGTTTGCTGGTTGAACATAATTTCATTAGTTGTCATCATGACTCAGGAGATTGATGCAAACTGTTGCAGTACTTTTTTTGCCAAAATATTGTTTAATATGCAGCATTTAATTTTGATCACTGCATTTCCATTATATAAGGGCTGCTGGCAGGTTCTTTTAACTTCACTGGTTTAAGAGCAGTTGCACAAAGGTCTTAAATCAAAACCTTGCATTTCAAAATGCTGTAGCATGACTTCAACATGTTGCTCTGCAAATACATTTGTACATTTACAAAAGGGGAACCAAATCTCCTACTGTCTTCCCACATGCATTTTCTGTAAATGGAGATGTTTGTCACATTTCTACGCCCTTTTCACAGCTTTTCTAGCATGCAGTCTATGTGCAACTGACTGTATATCATCAACCTGTTTACAACTGTCGACATACTCTGTGATGCACACACTATATAAGATATTACACCAAATAGCATGCTGTAGTTTATAGAATAAAATTTACTTAGACTCGAGCTGTATGTCAAGTTGAAATCATTTAAACATGCTTTTGTGGTTAATTCTTTATTAGGGTATTTTCAGTGCTAAAATTCATATTTTGACTGTGTGAAAGTATGCTTTTCTTGCATGCTTTTATGATAAAATTGCAACTTTTTCATGTCATTTTGCTTTTATATCACCATAAACAATGCACTTTGCATTCAGTTGCAGTGCCGTCTAGAGTTATGTGGTTGCTGCAATTACTGCAGTTATTGTACTATTTTCACAGTATTTATGTTATCAGGGATCAGATTAAGGTTATCAGATTAAATTAATTTGAGGTTTGTCTTTGTACTCACACTGAACATCAAGTTGAATCGTAGCGTTGCGTTGGCCATGCAGGTTTTGTGCATTACAGCCATACCATGCACCGTATGTAGAGTTTGTCACGATGTAGGTGTGATTATATCCAGTCTGCAGGAGCTTAAATTGAGATCCAGTCTCTCTGTACCAGGTGTAGTTGAGCTCTGATGGGTTTGCATCAGTCCTGCAGGTCAGAGTCACTGGTTCGCCATCCATCACTGAGCTGGAGGGAAACGCTGACAACGATGTGTTTTTTGGGGCATCTGAGGGAAAGAAAGAAGTGTGATGTAGAATGTGTGGTTTACAGTTCAAGATTTGAATGGCTGTAGGTTTAAACCTCTCTGTTTTACAAGTTTCAGATGTTCAGATGATTAACAAGTACTCACACTGGAGGTCCAGATGATTAACAAGTACTCACACTGGATGCCCAGATGATAAACAAGTACTCACAATTAACAAGTACTCACACTGGATGCCCAGATGATTAACAAGTACTCACACTGGATGCCCAGATGATAAACAAGTACTCACACTGGATGCCCAGATGATTAACAAGTACTCACACTGGATGCCCAGATGATAAACAAGAACTCACACTGGAGGTCCAGATGATAAACAAGTACTCACACTGGAGGTCCAGATGATAAACAAGTACTCACAATTAACAAGTACTCACACTGGATGCCCAGATGATTAACAAGTACTCACACTGGATGCCCAGATGATAAACAAGTACTCACACTGGAGGTCCAGATGATAAACAAGTACTCACACTGGATCCCCAGATGATTAACAAGTACTCACATTGGATGCCCAGATGATAAACAAGTACTCACACTGGAGGTCCATATGATAAACAAGTACTCACACTGGATGCCCAGATGATTAAAAAGTACTCACATTGGATGCCCAGATGATAAACAAGAACTCACACTGGAGGTCCAGATGATAAACAAGTACTCACAATTAACAAGTACTCACACTGGATGCCCAGATGATTAACAAGTACTCACACTGGATGCCCAGATGATAAACAAGTACTCACACTGGATGCCCAGATGATAAACAAGTACTCCCACTGGATGCCCGGATGATTAACAAGTACTCGCACTGGATGCCCAGATGATAAACAAGTACTCACACTGGAGGTCCAGATGATAAACAAGTACTCACAATTAACAAGTACTCACACTGGATGCCCAGATGATTTACAAGTACTCACACTGGATGCCCAGATGATTAACAAGTACTCACACTGGAGGTCCAGATGATTAACAAGTACTCACACTGGATGCCCAGATGATTATCAAGTACTCACACGAGGTCCAGATGATTATCAAGTACTCACACGAGGTCCAGATGATTAACAAGTACTCACACTGGATGCCCAGATGATAAACAAGTACTCACACTGGATGCCCAGATGATTAACAAGTACTCACACTGGAGGTCCAGATGATTAACAAGTACTCACACTGGAGGTACAGATGATTATCAAGTACTCACACTGGATGCCCAGATGATTAACAAGTACTCACACTGGAGGTCCAGATGATTAACAAGTACTCACACTGGATGCCCAGAAGATTAACAAGTACTCACACTGGAGGTCCAGATGATTATCAAGTACTCACACTGGAGGTCCAGATGATAAACAAGTACTCACACTGGATGCCCAGATGATTATCAAGTACTCACACTGGATGCCCAGATGATTAACAAGTACTCACACTGGAGGTCCAGATGATTAACAAGTACTCACACTGGATGCCCAGAAGATTAACAAGTACTCACACTGGAGGTCCAGATGATTATCAAGTACTCACACTGGATGCCCAGAAGATTAACAAGTACTCACACTGGAGGTCCAGATGATTATCAAGTACTCACACTGGAGGTCCAGATGATTAACAAGTACTCACACTGGATGCCCAGAAGATTAACAAGTACTCACACTGGAGGTCCAGATGATTATCAAGTGCTCACACTGGAGGTCCAGATGATTAACAAGTACTCACACTGGATGCCCAGATGATTAACAAGTACTTACACTGGATGACCAGATGATTAACAAGTACTTACACTGGATGACCAGATGATTAACAAGTACTCACACTGGAGGTCCAGATGATTAACAAGTACTCACACTGGAGGTCCAGATGATTAACAAGTACTCACACTGGATGTCCAGATGATTAACAAGTACTCACACTGGAGGTCCAGATGATTAACAAGTACTCACACTGGATGTCCAGATGATTAACAAGTACTCACACTGGATGCCCAGATGATTAACAAGTACTCACACTGGATGAGCAGATGATTAACAAGTACTCACACTGGATGCCCAGATGATTAACAAGTACTCACACTGGAGGTCCAGATGATTAACAAGTACTCACACTGGATGCCTAGATGATTATCAAGTACTCACACGAGGTCCAGATGATTAACAAGCACTCACACTGGAGGTCCAGATGATTAACAAGTACTCACACTGGAGGTCCAGATGATAAACAAGTACTCACACTGGATGCCCAGATGATTATCAAGTACTCACACTGGATGCCCAGATGATTAACAAGTACTCACACTGAATGCCCAGATGATTAACAAGTACTCACACTGGATGCCCAGATGATTATCAAGTACTCACACTGGAGGTCCAGATGATAAACAAGTACTCACACTGGATGCCCAGATGATTATCAAGTACTCACACTGGATGCCCAGATGATTAACAAGTACTCACACTGAATGCCCAGATGATTAACAAGTACTCACACTGGAGGTCCAGATGATTAACAAGTACTCACACTGGATGAGCAGATGATTATCAAGTACTCACACTGGAGGTCCAGATGATTAACAAGTACTCACACTGGATGCCCAGATGATTAACAAGTACTCACACTGGATGCCCAGATGATTAACAAGTACTCACACTGGAGGTCCAGATGATTAACAAGTACTCACACTGGAGGTCCAGATGATTAACAAGTACTCACACTGGAGGTCCAGATGATTAACAAGTACTCACACTGGAGGTCCAGATGATTTACAAGTACTCACACTGGAGGTCCAGATGATTAACAAGTACTCACACTGGAGGTCCAGATGATTAACAAGTACTCACACTGGAGGTCCAGATGATTAACAAGTACTCACACTGGAGGTCCAGATGATTAACAAGTACTCACACTGGAGGTCCAGATGATTAACAAGTACTCACACTGGAGGTCCAGATGATTATCAAGTACTCACACTGGATGACCAGATGATTAACAAGTACTCACACTGGATGCCCAGATGATTAACAAGTACTCACACTGGATGACCAGATGATTAACAAGTACTCACACTGGATGCCCAGATGATTAACAAGTACTCACACTGGATGACCAGATGATTAACAAGTACTCACACTGGAGGTCCAGATGATTAACAAGTACTCACACTGGAGGTCCAGATGATTAACAAGTACTCACACTGGAGGTCCAGATGATTATCAAGTACTCACACTGGATGACCAGATGATAAACAAGTACTCCCACTGGATGCCCAGATGATTAACAAGTACTCACACTGGAGGTCCAGATGATTAACAAGTACTCACACTGGATGCCCAGATGATTAACAAGTACTCACACTGGATGACCAGATGATTAACAAGTACTCACACTGGAGGTCTAGATGATTAACAAGTACTCACACTGGAGGTCCAGATGATTAACAAGTACTCACACTGGAGGTCCAGATGATTTACAAGTACTCGCAATGGATATGACAGTATTTAGTATAATGACCATTTTTCATATTTCTTAAGTAGTAGCAAAGACATCAACTATAAAATAACGCTAATAGAAATATGGGAAATATGTGTTAGCAATTAGTTGAGACTCTTATTACTCACACTGGACGTCCAGCAGCACCGATGTGTTCTGAGAGCCGTGTTTGTTCTCAGCTCTACAGTAGTATTGTCCGCTGTGTGTCAGGTTGATGTTGTTGATGGTCAGGTTTGGTCCGGTCTGAACTGGATTCAGGAGTTCTTCAGTGTCTCTGTACCAGGTGTAGTTCACTGCTGGGTTTGCATCACTGCTGCATCTCAGAGTCACTGAACGACCCTCCAGAACTAAACCAGCTGGGTTTATGTGAGCAGATGTGTTTTTAGGAGCATCTGATGGAAACCAAAATTATTTAGTTATTTTATTATTTTTCACAATATGCAGTATTATTTTGCATATTTGTTTCAATATTCATAAAGTTGTTAACACTATGAAATAATAAAGAGGAAGTACGAGAAGCATTTAGTGAGAAAAAAAACATGCTTTTCAAATAATACTGAAAGAGTATCACATGTACGCTGTGTAATTGCTGTTTAAATATATTGACTATTATATATAATTATTATATTTCATGTTTCCCTCCAGCTCATCACTGAAGAAAAAAGATGTGCAATGAAGAATTTGTGGTTTTGCAGTTCAAGATTTGAAAGTCTGCAAGTTTAAACCTCTCTATTTTACAAGTTTCAAATGCAGGCAATGTGTTAAAGGGATAGTTCACCCCCCCAAAAATTATGTCATTATTTACTCACCCTCAAGTAGTTCCAAACCTGAATGAATGTCTTTGTTCTTCTGAACACAAATGAAGATATTCTGAACAATGTGGGAAACAGAGCCGTTCTGGATCATAGTATTTGTTTTCCAACTATGGAAATAAATGATGCCCTAAAACAGCCTGGTTACAAACTTTCTTCAAAATATCTTCCTTTGTGTTCTGCAGAACAAAGAAATTCATACAGGGTTGGAACTACTTGAGGGTGAGTAAATAATAACAGAGTTATCATTTTTGGGTGAACTATCCCTTTAATGCATGTGTGCAACAACACTAACATAACACCACATTTCTGTATTTTACCCATTTCCTGTTCACTTCACACTAACTGTATGTAGTTTAGTTTAAGTCTACGTGTGAAAACAACACAAACACATATTTATGATATATGAAGTCAATTTGTAGTATATGTTAATGTCTGGGTTTTTCAGTTGGACAGAGTTCTTTAGCCTAGACAAACATTTGGATTTGAGACATTCTGAACTGGATCTCCAGAAGATTACCAAGTACTTGCTCTTGCATGCCCAGAAGATTACTAAGTACTCACACTGGAGGTCCAGAATAAAAACTAAGTACTCACACTGGACATTCAACAGATTTACAAGTGCAATGGATACGACAGTATTTAGTATTAGGACCATTTTTCAGATTTTATAAAGCAGTAGCAAAGATATCAACTATAAAATAACTAATGAAAGTATGGTAAATATATAGTTGTGATTTTAATACTCACACTGGACGTCCAGCAGCACCGATGTGTTCTGAGAGCCGTGTTTGTTCTCAGCTCTACAGTAGTATTGTCCGCTGTGTGTCAGGTTGGTGTTGTTGATGGTCAGGTTTGGTCCGGTCTGAACTGGATTCAGGAGTTCTTCAGTGTCTCTGTACCAGGTGTAGTTCACTGCTGGGTTTGCATCACTGCTGCAGCTCAGAGTCACTGAGTGACCCTCCAGAACTAAACCAGCTGGGTTTATATGAGCAGATGTGCTTTTAGGAGCATCTAGTAGAGGAGAAAATCATTTAGGCTATCACAATATTTAGTATTATTTTGCACATTTAAAAAAAAATAACCGTAAAGTTGTTAAGACTATGAAATAACACTAATGGAAGTATGGGAAACATTTAGTGAAAAAGTATGCTTTGTATATAATACTAAAGGAGTTCACATGTATTCTACACACTTCTTGCTGTTTTAATTTTATACATGTGTGTGTGTGCATGCACGTGTGTGTATTAGGGATGTGCATGTGCGTGATACATATACTTTTTGTATTTCGTGTTTTATTTATAAAGTCTAAAACCTTAAGTCTAATATACTAATGACTGTGAATAAATTATCAAGACTCTTAATACTCACACTGGACGTCCAGCAGCACTGATGTGTTCTGAGAGCCGTGTTTGTTCTCAGCTCTACAGTAGTATCGTCCGCTGTGTGTCAGGTTGGTGTTGTTGATGGTCAGGTTTGGTCCGGTCTGAACTGGATTCAGGAGTTCTTCAGTGTCTCTGTACCAGGTGTAGTTCACTGCTGGGTTTGCATCACTGCTGCATCTCAGAGTCACTGAACGACCCTCCAGAACTAAACCAGCTGGGTTTACATGAGCAGATGTGCTTTTAGGAGCATCTAGTGGAGGAGAAAATCATTCAGGTTATTCTGTTATGATTTACAACACTGTATTATAGTTGATCATTCAGTAGAGATTGATTGTTGTCTTACACTGAACTCGTAGCACACGGTGGCGCTGTGTTGTCTTCTGCTGCTTCTGTTGCTGGTGTGTTGCAGAGCAGGTGAAAGTAACTTCATGATGAAGGTGAGAAACAGTGAAGTTCAGATCAGAGATGAGCTCAGTTTGGCTCTGATACTGCTGTTCTGTGATGTTATCATTGAGAGACGAGCTCCATGTGAGAGATGGTGGACGAGACGGACAGAAGATCTTAGTAGAGCAGTGCAGACTCACTGAACTTCCCTCCATCACCTCCATCGTCTCCATCACCTTCTGAACCAGATGAAACTTCTAAACTATCTAAGCTAACAGAGTGTGTTAAAAATATAAAAGATTGGATGACCAGTAATTTTCTCCTATTAAATTCAGATAAGACCGAGATATTACTTATTGGACCTAAAGACAGTACACCGAATCTCTTGGACTACAATTTGCAACTAGACGGATGAACTGTTACTTCCTCTACAGTTAAAAATCTGGGTGTTATATTAGACAGCAACCTATCTTTTGAAAATCATATTTCCAATGTTACAAAAACAGCATTCTTCCATCTTAGAAACATTTCCAAGCTACGGAACATGTTAAGTGTTTCTGATGCAGAAAAGTTAGTTCATGCATTCATGACCTCTAGACTGGACTATTGTAATGCACTGCATCTTCAATAAACAAGCTACAGATAGTACAAAATGCTGCGGCTAGAGTCCTTACCAGGTCAAGAAAATATGACCATATTACTCCAATTTTACAGTCTCTGCACTGGCTACCTATTAAGTTTCGTATCAGTTACAAAATATTATTACTTGCCTATAAGGCCCTAAATGATTTAGCTCCTGCGTACCTAACTAATCTTCTATCACGCTACAATCCAACCCGCTCCCTTAGGTCGCAAAACTCTGGACTCTTGGTAGTACCTAGGATAGCAAAGTCCACTAAAGGAGGTAGAACTTTTTCATATCTGGCTCCTAAACTCTGGAATAGCCTTCCTGATAACGTTTGGGGTTCAGACACACTCTCTCTGTTTAAATCTAGATTAAAGACGCATCTCTTTAGCCAAGCATTCATATAATGCATCTCACAATCTTGTACTGCCAGTCTATCTGAACAAATGCACATTATTATGCTTTAGCTTGGGTTATACTGATAATTTCATCCAGGGTTATTCCTGGATGGAACAACTGCTACGCTAATTGTCTTACTGTTTCTATGTTACTGCCACGGGATTAACATCCCGTGGTAGCTAGGAATTACACAAGCTTCAGTCTGGATCCTACCCTTAAACGATCTGAGATGACCGAACACCTGAGAAGAGACGATGACAACCCCTCCGAGATGAGCCCCAGAGACAGATCTCCAGTGAGGACCTCGTCACCTAGACATCCATCGGGGAAAGACCCCTGGAACCAGTGGACCACTTACACTCTGACTTTGCTGCAGTTAGAACAAACTACTGGTTCGTCTGGCCGGAGGGGAACTGCCCCCCGACTGAGCCTGGTTTCTCCCAAGGTTTTTTCTCCATTCTGTCACCGATGGAGTTTTCGTTCCTTGCCGCTGTCGCCTCTGGCTTGCTCAGTTGGGGACACTTCATTTCCAGCACAATCATCGACTTGATTGCACAGATATTATAAACTGAACTAAGCTGGACAATGCCATTACTAAATTCAATAATGAAATGCATTCAGCAGATAATTGAGTGTTAAAACCTGTCATTTTACATTATTGACACAATTTGCCTATTTTGATATTGTGCAGTGCTTTGTTACAATTTGTATTGTTAAAAACGCTATATAAATAAAGGTGACTTGACTTGACTTGACTTGACTTAAACCTCTCTATTTTACAAGTTTCAAATGCAGGCAATGTGTTAAAAGGATAGTTCACCCCCCCCCCCCCCCCCCCAAAAAAAATGTCATTATTTACTCACCCTCAAGTAGTTCCAAACCTGTATGAATGTCTTTGTTCTTCTGAACACAAATTAAGATATTCTGAACAATGTGGGAAACAGAGCAGTTCTGGATCATAGTATTTTTTTTCCAACTATGGAAATAAATGATGCCCTAAAACAGCCTGGTTACAAACTTTCTTCAAAATAACTTCCTTTGTGTTCAGCAGAACAAAGAAATTCATACAGGTTTGGAACTACTTGAGGGTGAGTAAATAATAACAGAGTTTTCATTTTTGGGTGAACTATCCCTTTAATGCATGTGTGCAACAACACTAACATAACACCACATTTCTGTATTTTACCCATTTCCTGTTCACTTCACACTAGCTGTATGTAGTTTAGTTTGTCTACGTGTGAAAACAACACAAACACATATTTATGATATATAATGTCAATTTGTAGTATATGTTAATGTCTGGGTTTTTCAGTTGGACAGAGTTCTTTAGCCTAGACAAACATTTGGAATTCAGACATTCTGGACCATCTGAACTGGATGTCCAGCAGATTACCAAGTACTCGGTACACCCATCAATTGACCAAGTATTCACACTAGAAATCCAGAAGATTACCAAATACTTGCTCTTGCATGCCCAGAAGATTACTAAGTACTCACACTGGAGGTCCAGAATAAAAACTAAGTACTTGCACTGGACATTCAATAGATTTACAAGTGCAATCGATACGACAGTATTTAGTATTAGGACCATTTTTCAGATTTTATAAAGCAGTAGCAAAGATATCAACTATAAGATAACACTAATGAAAGTATGGGAAATATATAGTTGTGATTTTAATACTCACACTGGACGTCCAGCAGCACCGATGTGTTCTGAGAGCCGTGTTTGTTCTCAGCTCTACAGTAGTATCGTCCGCTGTGTGTCAGGTTGGTGTTGTTGATGGTCAGGTTTGGTCCGGTCTGAACTGGATTCAGGAGTTCTTCAGTGTCTCTGTACCAGGTGTAGTTCACTGCTGGGTTTGCATCACTGCTGCATCTCAGAGTCACTGAATGACCCTCCAGAACTAAACCAGCTGGGTTTACATGAGCAGATGTGCTTTTAGGAGCATCTAGTGGAGGAGAAAATCATTCAGGTTATTCTGTTATATAGTTGTATAGTTGATCATTCAGTAGAGATTGATTGTTGTCTTACACTGAACTCGTAGCACACGCTGTGTTGTCTTCTGCTGCTTCTGTTGCTGGTGTGTTGCAGAGCAGGTGAAAGTAACTTCATGATGAAGGTGAGAAACAGTGAAGTTCAGATCAGAGATGAGCTCAGTTTGGCTCTGATACTGCTGTTCTGTGATGTTATCATTGAGAGACGAGCTCCATGTGAGAGATGGTGGACGAGACGGACAGAAGATCTTAGTAGAGCAGCGCAGACTCACTGAACTTCCCTCCATCACCTCCATCGTCTCCATCACCTCCTGCTGATCATTAAAGACTATCAGTGTGGGTTTGGGTGGAGATCCTGAAACACACATAGAGATATTACAAGATAATGTTGATTATTATATAATGAAGGTGCATATTGTTCAGTAGTAGATTTATTTTTCATGTACAGTCACAATATTGAAGAAGCATGAACAATATAACACTCACCTGAGACGACAATTTGAACTCGGGAGCGTTTAGGTTCGCTGTAGGTATATTTCAATTTACCATCAGCTTCAAGTCTGAAGTAATATGACCCATTATGATTCTGATTGACATTATCGAAGCGTGTGCTGCAGTTTTTCTGTGTAGCAGTGCCAAATATTTCTCCTTTTAACAGTCCGGTGTCGGGTTTGCTGGAGTCAAACACTAGTGTTTCACCTTTATACCACAATCTCTTTGCTGTATCAGTGAGTAAATACTCATATTGTTGTTCGATGTTGAATGTGCAGGGTATGAAAACACAGGATCCTTGTACAGCTTCTATTGTCTGTGGTAGATCGATACTGAAGCCACAAAAAACACCTAAAACGAACAGAAGGAAGTAATCATACAAAGTTAATATGCCGAACAAAGTTCTGTAGCACTTATTGCTCTTCAATCACATGAAAGTGCTTTCATAATAATAATTCAGCTTGTTAAACAGAGGAATAATATATAAATCTGTCGACCTTGTATCAGAGATCCAGTGAGGAGGAACGTCACCAATATCTCCATAGTTTACATTCACTCCACCTAACAGCAGAATAAAACTGAATTTATAGCTCTTATGTTGGTATTAACTCATTATTTCTAAATTTTTAGATTAATTATTTAGATAATTTTTCTATTTCTGTATTATTATTTTTTACATAGGAATACAGAAAATACTAAATATTTAAAAACTGGGCATGCTTATCTTGAACGTTTCAAACCTTAAGGTTTCCAAATCTGAAAACTACAGGAATAAGAGAGTTTTACTGTTGTGTGTAAATGACTTACCAGAGAAGAGAGTTGAAGACGACAGAGATCCTCTCAGAGTTCAAGCTGATGCTTCTACACTGAATGGAGGAAGAACTGTGTGAAGACGACAGTTTAGCTCGTATTAGAGACTCACACTTCTCCTTTAGTCTGAACTCAGTGACAGAAGCCTGACTGAGAAATTCATGCAAATCAATATGAGGCTTACTGAATATTCAACACATTTATTTATATTTGTCTTGTGAGATCCATTGTTCAGTGTTTATGTTGATACTAATTCTCAATATTCAGGAATATGTGTTGAATCATTAAAAATGCAATCCAAGAACACTATGTACAGGAAACATTAATTTAATTTCTTCTGGACTGTGTCTGTGACGTCAACAAAACGAGCTTCTCATTCTACAGCCATATATTTAGGCCTATATACTAAGTGTAATACTGTAAAACATTAGCATTTATTAATTTTACAGATTCATCATTAAGGCAATAAACATGAGAAGAGTTAGTAGCTTTAAAAGATTTCAGATAAGTTAGAAGTATTTTTTTTATTTTTTTACTTACAATTTTAGTTTATGGGAGTACGTGCTGTTTTTTAACATTAAGAGTTTGTGAGTGGTCATCTGCAATATCTCTGCATGTGCAATTATCAATGATCTCAGGCTGAAACAGAAGCCGCTTCTGCTGCCTAGTGGACAATAAGTAACGCTCACCTCCAGAGGGCACCAAAGGGTTATTTTATGTGCTAACATATAGTAATTGGGATTTTAATAAGACTATATGTTAAATTTTTTATTGTAATGGGAAATGTAATTGTAAATGCAACTTTCACAATTTTGTAAACATTATAATTCTGATGTCAAGTTTTTTATTCATAAAAGCTGAATGCCCAAAACTTTGTAATATTTTAGAAAAAAAAAATACAATAATTAAATGTAAAACATAATTTAGAAAGTCAAATTGAATTTTCATTTCATGCAGACTTGAATCCTTGGGTAAAAATCTTCAAACTTGAACTTGAAAAAAATGTATATTTTACCCGTATTTTTTCTGTTTTAACTTCAAAAGATAAATTATTTATTTTTGAGACTGTCAAATGTTTATTTGTGAGAATTATATGCATTATGCTCAAAACCATAAAAACATAAACTCCTTAACAATACAAACTACACAATGACATTTATACACCTCAAAATCATATATATTTATCAACATTTTCTCTTTTTCCCCTCATTTGTTCCCTCACAAATATGCATTGAGTTTTTCTAAGGAAGCCATGACTCTGAATGTGGACTTTGAAGCGACTCAATCCGTAAGTCATTTATTCAAACGTTTAAATAAGATGTTTTTCTTCCAGACGTATCAGACTGGGAGCTCTTCACACCTGCTTTTATATCAGTGTCAGTTTAATATTTTGTCTCCGTTTATAATCTATACGGACTTATTAAATTATTATTATTAGCAAATGTAGGCTATTCCTTTTTCAGATATATTTTAATTAACCTTTAATTAAAGTACATTTCTTAAAACACACTTGATAATTAAAGATTTAATGAAAAATGTAAGTAAAAATAGTCATACATATATTTGAATAAGAAATAAGACATTGGAGTATAATAAAATACATAATAAAAAGAAATTATGCAAGGCTGGATTGTAGGTAATAATGTTGTAAATAATGTTCAGTTTCTTGCACAAATTGATTGTTTCACTTGAAAAGACTTCAATGTATCACCAGGAGTCACTGGTATTTTGGACTCTCAAAGTGACGGTAGCCGTTGACTTGCGTTTTGTGAATCACCAAGGACCACAGTTTCAGATGAAAATCATCTTTTCTCTTCTACTGAAGAAAGAAAATCACCTACATATTGAATAGCCTGGGGTGAGTAAATTAACAGCAAATTTTAAACTAAAATTTGAACTATCCTATCCATGAGGCGACTCCCTTGATCTCTCCTGACGGCGGTTCAGTGTTTGTGAAGTTGATGGAGGAATAATGAATTATTAGCTTAAACAAACTGGCCATCATTATCCCAAGCAACGGCCTGATGGAGAAGAAACAGCAGAATGAGTGGAGAAGATCTGCTGAACGACTGTCTGTAATGTCTTTGAGAATGAATTACTCACTGTTCGAGTCAGAATGAGTCCAGATGTGTCGTCTTGTCTGGTTTCTGAAGGTTTTTCTTTCCTCCTCCTGAAAAACATGTTTTCAGATCATTAAAAACGTAATGCTTATCTCAGTCAGAATCACAAACCCTTGTGATGAAGCAAAAACCAGGTAAAGACTCATCAGAACAACAAAACCATAAAAAACTCCTTTTCCTTTTAACTTTATGTACTAAAATAACTAAACTGAAATAAAATGTATTAAAAAACTATATATACAGTTTTTTTAAGTAAAATGACAATAACACAAAATTACAAAACATTAAATGTTATTGTTTCTGTTTTCACTTAATTGTCATTTAAACTTTAATCCTTTTTAAAAACTGGATTAATTTTGGTTTATTTGAATTTGTTACTTTATTTATTTTTATAATTTATTTGTGTTTTATTTCAGTTAATATTTTATTTCTAATATCGAAGCTTTTTATGGTTTTAGTTTTTAAAAATAATAACCCTGCTTGAAGCTGTATACTTTTGAAAACATTTACCATAATAGCTGAAAGAACATATGTAAAACATGTATCGTGTGTGTGTGTGCATATATACATGCACACATATGTATGTATAGAAAATGTATATAATATATGTTAATACATGTTTTCTTATTCCTCGAAGGGCATTTGTACCCACCGTTCCCAGCAGAGCGTCACGATGCACACAATCATCATCACTGAGACGCCGACAGCAGCTCCGAGCAGCACCGAAGGATAATGAAAACCTGGAAAGCAGTGCTTTATTGCTCAGAGGTTGGTCAAGGTTCAAGGTTTTTTTATTCGTCACATACTCAATGATACAGAATATAATCAGTAGTGAAATGTAAGTCAGGTCAGGTCCGCTCAATGGACAGTGCAAAATATGTAACACAACATGAGATTATATATAAATATAGGTAATAAATAAAATTAAAATAAAGAGTAAAATGTGCAATACAGTATACTGTGGACTTAATAAATAATAATATAAACAGGGATGTGCAAGAGGAATGTGCAAACAGGTTGTACCGGGTATATACACATAGCAGCAATATGGATGATGGAGAATAGTGAATATTTTACAGTTTATTAAATTGAGTCTTGTTGATGTTATGAGACCGAGTTTGTGTTTAGGAGCCTGATGGCCTGGGGGAAGAAGCTCCTCCTCAGTCTCTCAGTTTTTGCCATCATGCTCCTGAAGCTCTTGCCAGATGGCAGTAAAATGAAGAGACTGTTACCAGGGTGATTTGTGTTCTTGATGATTTTAGCAGCTCTGCTTTTGCAGCGTTTGAGGTAGATGTCCTGAAGAGCAGACCCTGAGATGCTCTCAGCTAAGCGCACGACTCTCTGCAGAGCTTTGCAGTCCTGATTTGAGGCGTTTCTATACCACACTGAGATGCACTGAGTCAGTACACTTTCTATGGCCCCTGAATAGAAAGTTTTCAGGATAGCTGCTGAGACCCTGAATTTCCTCAGCTGTCGCAGATGGTACTCTTTGCCTGGCTTTCTTAACCTGTGTTTGAATGTGTGCAGTCCAAGTCAGGTCCTCAGAGATGTTTACATCGAGGTACTTGAAGCTGCTCACCTTCTCCACAGGGGTCCCAGTGATCATAAGAGGAGTGTAGGGCCGCTGCTGTCTCTTCCTGAAGTCCACGATCAGCTCTTTAGTTTTGCTCACATTCAGAGAGAGACCATTGTCCTGGCACCATGATGTAAGTCTCTCTACCTCATCCAAGTATGCGGTCTCATCATTGTTGGAAATGAGGCCCAGAACCACAGTATCATCAGCAAATTTAACAATATAAGTGGAGCTGTGAGAGGACACGCAGTTGTGTATGTAGAGAGAGTAGAGCAGGGGACTCAGGACACAGCCCTGTGGGGCTCCTATGTTCAGGGTGATGGAGTTGGAGGTGAATTGGCCCATTTTCACCACTTGAGGTCTGCCGGTGAAGAAATCTTGAATCCAGTCACAGAGTGAAGAGTTTAGGCCGAGGTCTGTGAGTTTAATAACTAGCTTGATGGGACTATTGAATTGAAAGCTGAGCTATAGTCAATTAAAAGCAGCCTGACATAGTTGCCATTTTTTCTGTGAATGTGTGAGGGAAGAGTGCAGGACCTTAAAGGAGTGCACTCCATTAAATAAGAATGTAAACAAACCAGCAAGCTGGTCAGCACAGGACCTCAGAACACGGCCAGTAATCCCATCAGGTCCGGCTGCTTTCCTGACGTTCACTCTCCTTAGTTCTCTCCGAACCTCGTCCTCCAACACAGTGACTACATGATCATCGCTGCTCTGTCTGCTGCTTCCTGACGCGCTGATCGGCAGAGTCGCGTTGCCGCCATTGCATTCAAAGCGGCCGTAGAAGGTGTTTTACTTTTCGGCCAGCAACGGATCTGCTCTCACCTCTGCGGAGGATTTATTTCCAGAGGAACAAATGGTCTTCAGTCCCTGCCACATGCATCGAGAGTCATTGAGCTGAAAATGGGACTCAATTCTCTCCCTGTATCGGAGTTTAGCAGCTCTAACTGCACGTCAGAGAGCATAGCATGATGATTTGTATTCGCTCATGTTACCCGACAGAAGACCGGCATTGTATGCGGCAGTGCGATGGTTAACCGCATCACGGATTGTTCTGTCCACCCATGGTTTCTGATTGGAGAATGTCTCAGTTCCAGTGGCTTGCTCGGTTAGCGTGTTGACAAAGCTTAATGCTACATCCGTGAACTAGCTGATGTCAGATGAACTCTCCCATTCGACATCAAGAGCCGTCTGTAACATAGCTTCAGAGTGGGAGGACCAGCGCGTCACTTCTCTCTCCACTGGGGGTTCCTGAACGAGCCTTTGTTTATATTCCGGTGTGAGGAAAATGGCGGCATGATCCGATTTGCCAAAAGCCAGTAGTGAGCGGGCATTGTAGGCCTTTTTAAATGGAGTGTAGCAATGATCCAGTGTATTCGGTCCTCTAGTTGGACAGGATATATGCTGATGAAAGTTCGGCATGACCTGCCTGAGGTTGACTTTGTTAAAGTCCCCCGCGATGATAGAGGCAGCGTCAGGGTGTTTGCTGATGTATCCACTGAGCACATCATGGAGTTTGGACAAAGCCAAACCGGCGTCTGCCTGTGGTCTGCCTGTGGTGGAATGTAAACAGCAGTAGCAATGATCGATGAAAACTCCCGGGGCAGATAGAATTGGCGGCAGATAATGGAGAGATGTTCCAGATGAGCCAAACAGGAACGCGACCGAATGGAGATGCTCCTGGGGTCACACCATTTCTTGTTGATCATGAAACACACTCCTCCACCTTTGGTTTTACCGGCCTTGGCTGTTCTGTCCATCCGAAAAACAGAAAAGTTATCAGACGGCGTTACAGCGGTGTCCGGAACCGAGGGCGTGAGCCATGTTTCAGTCAAACAGAGGATGTTACAGTCCCTTATGTCCCGTTGGAAACTTATCCTGGCTCTAAGATCGTCCATCTTATTCTCCAAGGATTGGACATTAACGAGCAGAATACTCTGTAGAGGTGAACTGTGAGCCCTTTCCCTCAGTCTGTTGCGGATTCCAGCGCATTTCCCACAGTGTTTCTTTCGCCTCCTGGGATTATTCAGGTGGCCATTGTTCTCCTCAGTGTTACGAAGTATCTCCAATGGCCACGTTGGATTTGTGGATAAAGTGTCCTGAAGCAGGTTAATGTAGCGGTGTCCAATGTCCAAAAGTGTTCTTTTGTCGTAAATAATCAGTGCAGACATTATGCGTGTAAAAAGATGTAAAAAAGTAGATAAAAGCACAATCTGAGCAGAGCTACCCGAATGGCGACTGAACACAGCAGCGCCATTTTGCGTCTCTGGTCTTTTCTTAGTTCAGGAGATCTCATTAAACGGTCATTAAAACCATTAAACTATTTTAGATGTTTCTCAGGAAGAATAAAAATAGACCCAGATGAGTCAAAAGTTGTCCTAGTAGAAAATACAGAGCTATACAATGGATGGATTTGATGAGAAATATTTGATTTCATGTTGAGATCTTAGATGTTTGATTACAGACTTTGGTGTCTTGGCTAATATGAACACATTTCTCAGGAATAAAATCTCTGTTTGGGCTCTATTTGATCATCACTTTGTCACTAAGTCCTCTAAGAAGACAGCAAAATGTCCCTGAGACGGGTGACCCAGGGATGGAAGGGGCTGCTCTTTTTCTTGGGTCAGTAACATCTGGGCCCCTTGCCCCAGAGAGGGACAGGGGCTTACAACACTGAGAATGCCAGTACCACCCCAGTTCCAGCATTTTCACCAAAAGAGCAGTTTCCTTTGTCTCTGGGTCACGCATGTCAGGACCTGACGGAGAGTGAAGGTTTGCTTCCTCTCTGTTGGTTCTGATGCATTTCTTTGCCACAGGCCAAGAGGATGCAGATACTTTGCTTTTTCATGCTTCCCTTGCCGTTTCACCATGGGATTCGAGGAACCAGGTAAGAGCTGCTTCTGCCTCTACTTCGGGAGGCCATGTTCCCTGGGCTGGGCACTCTTCTTTACCCCTGCTGCTTCACCATGGTTACTTGGAATTTCTGTTGTCCTGAAATGGGCATGGCACCGTGGCACACATTGGGTGATTGTTTCCTCAGTTTGTCATTGTCTTTTCAGCCCTTGGACAGTCCTTGCTTTTCTTTGGATAAGGGTGACCTTGGAGCAAGTGTCGAGGCATGTTGTTACAACAGACATTTTCGGTTGATGAATCATGCCTAGAATTTGGGTTGCGCTGACTCTCACGTTATCCTGAGACCCCGGCCTGGTTATGTATCCAAAGATCGCACCACTCCCTTCCGGGATCAGGTGGTGAGCTTGCAAGTGCTGCCAATGGAGTAAGCAGATCCAGCCCATGAGTTGCTGTGGAAGTCACCCAGAGCTTCAGACGCTCTGACCGTCTCTTTGTTTTGGAGGTCACAGATGGAAAAGGCTGTCTCCAAGCAAAGGTTGGCCCACTGGATTGTGGATGCCACCAGCCTGGCTTACCACTCCCAAGGCCCACTGAATTTGAGAGTTCACTCCACTGGGACTGTGGCCTCTTCCTGGGTGTTTTTATCATTTTCCAGTATAGTTCCCTACCTTGGTCGAGTTCCTCCAGCACTCTGTGCCATTCAGACTCCGCAGAGGACTCTTGTAAGGTTCAGTACTTTTTGTATGCCCTTGCACCGTACCAGGTGCCCATAGATGTGTCCTGTGTGTAATTTCCACAATATGGTTTCCCTTGGTAAACCCTTATATTTCTCTTGACCGACATCTGTCAATACTTGTGTCCCCCTGAGGTAATGGGGTCATTATTTCAGTCTATGCTGCAATCAGTCATATGAATTCTCACATTCCTATCTGGGTGCGAACCAACCTCCCCCCCTCCCCACACACACACATATACACAGTGTTTAATTTATGATTTCTATCTGGTACTGGGTGTTGGGCAGGTTACAGATCGAGATGCTTCTGTCTTGGCACGCTTGCTTGCAAGCACCTGCATCCTCAAAATTCCATAACCCAGTTCTTGGATGTGGCATTTTCCATTGGGCCCCCTAACTTCAGTGTCGGCATAATGCCAAATGTGACTGACTGAAAGGGAACATCTTAGTTATGTTATGTATCCCTCGTTTCCTGAAAGAGGAAACATTACATCCTTCATGCCACAACCTTGAACTGTGCTGAATGGAAGGATGCTTTCACGGTTCCTCAGCACAAACCTGATTGAGTGGATGCACGCCACCATCTTGAGTGGCATGGCACCAATTTCATGCACCAATAGTCATTAGCCATTTTTGTAATGGTCAGAGCTGATTGGGGCTCCCAAGTGAGACCCCCTAATGTCAGTGTTGACGTAACAACTTCGTTCCCTCCTTTAGGAAACGAGGGTTACATAACATAACCAAGATGTTTCTTTTTTAATTAACTATAATAACTATGTATTGAATAACACCGCAGTTAAAATTATAATCAAGTATTGACATTATTACATACTGCACTTTTTAAAAGTGTACTGAAGTGTCTAAAATATAGCAATGTAACTGTGCGTTCACACCGCAGGCGGCGAAGGTGTTAAAGTGGCCAGAAGTCATTCATTTTCAATGTGAGCAGGCGGCGAGCTCCGGCGAGAGCGGCGCAGCGCGTTTTGGACGATGAGAGCGTTGAGGAGAGTTGAAATCAGGTCAACTTTATGGTAATGAGCTATGACACGGTTGGGCGGCAACCAATCGGAATGTAGAAGTCCTCCGCTTGAGAGGATTCCAGAGAACGCAGCACTGTAAACTTCAGTTCCGACCACATTAGTTCCCAGGCATCTTAGCGCTAGAACGCTTTGTTTTTCAGCGGGAATGCTATTAATTTCCTCAAAACAACATAGATTTGACCAATTACATTAAGGCTACACTTCAACCAGGACAGTTTGTAGTGTATGCTGCGCATACATTTAATGTTAATTAAAGACCAAAGCTAGTAAACCTCTTTACAAAACGTTTAAGTTTTGAGTGCGCTTAAAGAAGAGCACTTCATTCTCACAATCTTGTCGATCAGATAAAGTCAACGTTTAAGTTTTGAGTGCGCTTAAAGAAGAGCACTTCATTCTCACAATCTTGTCGATCAGATAAAGCTGTTGTTTTGTGTTTCTCACTTGTCTCTTGTGGTGGTGGGAAGGTCTGAAACTGTTGACTTGCGCTGCCGTGAGTGTTTTTGCTGAAACACTGCAGGACGTCCGTGTCTGTGAGGGACTTACGGGTGGTCAGGATGCTCTTCACTCCTGTGCTTCCTAACTTCTCCTCACTGATGGAGGTTTCTGTTGAGTTAGTGAGCACATGTCCAGACAGACGCCACGCTAGTGTAGGGCAGGGGATCCCATGAGCTTCACAGACACACGCGATTACACGGTTTCGGCTACAAGAGCTGGAGATATTGGGTGCAACTGAAAGAGAGAATATGATTATGTTAAAGAAGAGCTTGATGGCCTCTGCAGTGTAAAATATGTTCGTCATTTTAATGATAAAACAAAACATTCCATGGTAAAAACATGTAAACAGCAAGTTCCCTAACAAATCTAACAGGACATCTCGTGTATTTAATTATATTTGTATTTACACATTTGTAATGATACGGTTGCAATAATCTCTTCGACCCATTTCAGTTTGGCTTCCGTCCTCTACATAGTACCGAAACTGCCCTTGCAAAGGTAGTTAACGAGTTTATAAAGGTATCACGAGTTGATACCGTTTCTCATGATTTGCTTATTCCTCGCCTTTCAGCTGTGGTATTTCTAGTACTGCTCTTTCCTGGTTCTCTTCATATACCTCTTTGAAAGACAGTTGTACATCTGTTCAGGATTTCAGATCTCCTACTGCCCCCCTGAAACTAGGCGTCCCCCAGGGTTCCATTCTTGGGCCTTTTTTTTACCATTTTGTCAGATTCTGCAGCATCATGGCTTTAGCTATTATTTTTATGCCAATAACATTCAAATGTACACATCTTGCAGGTCTTCTCTATCCACCCAAATTGACCAAATTTCTATCTGCATGCAGGAAATAAAAGCATAGCTCAACTCTAACTTTCTGAAACTTAATATGGATAAAACTGAGCTCATCATTATTGGAACCCCTTCACTCACAAACAGAGTTCCCGCTGACTTTACCTGCGATATCACTGGCTCTCTCATCACACCATCTAGTATCGTCCAAAATTTGAGGGTTTTGTTTGGCTCCTCTTTCTTTTCAGTCCCATATTAACTCTCACTAAGTCAGCATTCTTTAATTTATGAAGAATTGTCCAGCTCCATCCTTTCATTAGTGTCAAAGATGCAGAAACTCTCATCACATGCTTTTGTTTCATCACATCTCGGTTATTGTAATTCCCTTTTCACTGGTTTACCTGTTACCTCCATTGCCATATTGCAGTATATTCAAAACTCAGCCGCTCGTATTCTCACCTGCACCAAGTGTTCGGCCCATATCACTCCTATTCTAGCAGATTTGCATTGGTTAACTGTGGCCTATCGTATTAAGTGTAAAATTCTCCAGCTTAATTTTAAAGCTTTCTTTGTTGTCTTCGTGATTTGCTCCTTCCCAATGCTACACCTCGTTCACTATGGTCTTCTGAGTCTGGCCTTCTCACTATCCCTCGGTATCGCCTCTCTTTCATGGGGAGCAGATCATTCAGCGGTGTTGCTCTGAAATTATGGAAATCTCCCCAGATCACTCGGTCTAGTCAATAACCCGTCTGAATTTAAATCGCAGCTCAAAACTTCTCAGAATGTTACCTTTCTTAAGTTGACCTCTGTTTCATCTGTCCTATCTACATATTATTCCTCTGGTGTTCGCTTCTATTCCTGTATTTGTCTGATGTTATCCTCTGTATTATTGTTTGATGTTATCATCACCTATTGGATGTTTATTGTAAAGTGTCCTTGAGCTCTGGAAAGGCGCTATATAAATAAAATGTATTATTGTTATAATTTAGTACATTTAAAATATTTTAATTTAAAAAATATTGAATAGTTTTTATCAATATTTTGAATCAGTTTTTATACTTTTATTTTGTTTAAAAAATGTGTAATCGTTGTGTTCTTGTAATTTTAGTTGTTACATTTTTTATTATCTCTACAGTGTAAAAAAGGCTTGTATTTCTAAAGATAAAACTCAAAAAATGTCACAGTAAAACCATGTCAGTTGGTTAAAAGCATGTTTCCTTACTAAATACTGTGAAAAACGAATAAATCTAAAATGACAATTAATGCCATTTTACACTAAAATACTGTTAAATTTACAGAAGTTTAAAAAAGTTAAAAAAGTCATCTTATTTAAATGTATTTCCAATAATTCAATTTAGAATTCAGTGTTTTATAGTGGTTGTCATTGTATTATAAAGGTACAGAATGTATGTTAGTATAGTACTTCAGCAAATAGTTATTGTAATATTATATCAGTTAATTAATTTAAATTAATATATATATATATATATATATAATATTTCTACTGTATTTTTTATGCTGAAGTTTTGGCAACAGCAACCTTTATTATAGATAGAACTGTGTAGGCTTTCTCAAGAATAAAACTGTTTAAGGACTTGTAGGTGTTTTCTAGCAGAAACTAAAACTGCGGAACATCTCACTGTGGACAAAAATGAATACATAAAAAAACAGCTGAGAGCTAATAGAGCGCTTAAGTAGAAAATAGGAACTTTTTCTTTGTGTTAAGCCAAACAGTGTTTAATGTTTAAGATCTAATCTTTGGTTGCCACAGAAAATCAGTTTGACTCGTACCCCAGTGCTGACTGAATTCTTGTAATTTCTCTGGTTTAAGAGCAGTTTCACAAAGGGTTTATATTGAAACCTTGCATTTCAAAATGCTGTAGTGTGACTTCAACATGTTGCTTGGTAACAAAATAATTTACAAAAGGGGAACCAAATCTCGCTCTTTCTTTCCATATGCAGCTTTTGTAAATGTCACAGTTCTGCACTCATTTAACAGCTTTTCTAGCATGCAGTCTATGTGCAACTGACTGTATACCGTCAACTTATTTACGATCGTCAGCATACTCTGTGATGCACACACCATATAAGATATTACCCCATATGCATATGCATATGACAAAATTGCCTTGGAATTAAGCTACAAGTCAAGTTGAAGTAATTTAAACATGCTTTTGCGTTTTTTTGCAACTCCTTATTAGTGTTTTCAGTGATGAAAGTCATATTTTGACTGTGTGGAAGAATATACTTTTGTTTCATGCTTTTATTTAAAATTTGCTAATTTTTCATGTCTATTTGCATTTACTTTCACCGTAAACAGTGCACTTTACATTCAGTTCAAATGCAATGCAGTCTAGTATATTTTTACTGTATGTGTTTGCTTCAGTTATTGTACTATTTTCACAGTGTTTATGTTATCAGGGATCAGATTAAGGTTATCAGATTAAATTAATTTGAGGTTTGTCTTTGTACTCACACTGAACATCAAGTTGAATCGTAGCGTTGCGTTGGCCATGCAGGTTTTGTGCATTACAGCCATACCATGCACCGTATGTAGAGTTTGTCACGATGTAGGTGTGATTATATCCAGTCTGCAGGAGCTCAAATTGAGATCCAGTCTCTCTGTACCAGGTGTAGTTGAGCTCTGCTGGGTTTGCATCAGTCCTGCAGGTCAGAGTCACTGGTTTGCCCTCCATCACTGAGCTGGAGGGAAACGCTGACAACGATGTGTTTTTTGGGGCATCTGAGAGAAAGAAAGAAGTGTGATGTAGAATGTGTGGTTTATAGTTCAAGATTTGAATGGCTGTAGGTTTAAACCTCTCTGTTTTACAAGTTACAGATGTTCAGATGATTAACAAGTACTCACACTGGAGGTCCAGATGATTAACAAGTACTGACACTGGAGGTCCAGATGATTAACAAGTACTGACACTGGATGACCAGATGACAAACAAGTACTCACACTGGATGACCAGATGATTAACAAGTACTCACACTGGAGGTCCAGATGATTAACAAGTACTGACACTGGAGGTCCAGATGATTAACAAGTACTCACACTGGAGGTCCAGATGATTAACAAGTACTCACACTGGATGCCCAGATGATTAACAAGTACTCACACTGGAGGTCCAGATGATTAACAAGTACTCACACTGGATGCCCAGATGATAAACAAGTACTCACACTGGATGCCCAGATGATTAACAAGTACTCACACTGGATGCCCAGATGATTAACAAGTACTCACACTGGAGGTCCAGATGATTAACAAGTACTCACACTGGATGACCAGATGATTAACAAGTACTCACACTGGAGGTCCAGATGATTAACAAGTACTCACACTGGAGGTCCAGATTAACAAGTACTCACACTGGAGGTCCAGATGATTAACAAGTACTCACACTGGAGGTCCAGATGATTAACAAGTACTCACACTGGATGACCAGATGATTAACAAGTACTCACACTGGATGCCCAGATGATTAACAAGTACTCACACTGGAGGTCCAGATGATTAACAAGTACTCACACTGGATGCCCAGATGATAAACAAGTACTCACACTGGAGGTCCAGATGATTAACAAGTACTCACACTGGAGGTCCAGATGATTAACAAGTACTCACACTGGATGCCCAGATGATTAACAAGTACTCACACTGGAGGTCCAGATGATTAACAAGTACTCACACTGGATGCCCAGATGATAAACAAGTACTCACACTGGATGCCCAGATGATTAACAAGTACTCACACTGGATGCCCAGATGATTAACAAGTACTCACACTGGAGGTCCAGATGATTAACAAGTACTCACACTGGATGTCCAGATGATTTACAAGTACTCACACTGGAGGTCCAGATGATTAACAAGTACTCACACTGGAGGTCCAGATGATTAACAAGTACTCACACTGGATGACCAGATGATTAACAAGTACTCACACTGGAGGTCCAGATGATTAACAAGTACTCACACTGGATGCCCAGATGATTAACAAGTACTCACACTGGAGGTCCAGATGATTAACAAGTACTCACACTGGAGGTCCAGATGATTAACAAGTACTCACACTGGATGTCCAGATGATTTACAAGTACTCACACTGGAGGTCCAGATGATTAACAAGTACTCACACTGGATGACCAGATGATTAACAAGTACTCACACTGGAGGTCCAGATGATTAACAAGTACTCACACTGGATGCCCAGATGATTAACAAGTACTCACACTGGATGCCCAGATGATTAACAAGTACTCACACTGGAGGTCCAGATGATTGACAAGTACTCACACTGGAGGTCCAGATGATTGACAAGTACTCACACTGGATTCCCAGATGATTAACAAGTACATAAAACAGCATTTTTTATGCTGAAGTTTTGGCAACAGCAACCTTTATTATAGATAGAACTGTGTAGGCTTTCTCAAGAATAAAACTGTTTAAGGACTTGTAGGTATTTTCTAGTAGAAACTAAAACTGCGGAACATCTCACTGTGGACAAAAATGAATACATAAAAAAACAGCTGAGAGCTAATAGAGCGCTTAAGTAGAAAATAGGAACTTTTTCTTTGTGTTAAGCCAAACAGTGTTTAATGTTTAAGATCTAATCTTTGGTTGCCACAGAAAATCAGTTTGACTCGTACCCCAGTGCTGAATGAATTCTTGTAATTTCTCTGGTTTAAGAGCAGTTTCACAAAGGGTTTATATTGAAACCTTGCATTTCAAAATGCTGTAGTGTGACTTCAACATGTTGCTTGGTAACAAAATCATTTACAAAAGGGGAACCAAATCTCGCTCTTTCTTTCCATATGCAGTTTTTGTAAATGTCACAGTTCTGCACTCATTTAACAGCTTTTCTAGCATGCAGTCTATGTGCAACTGACTGTATACCGTCAACTTATTTACGGTCGTCAGCATACTCTGTGATGCACACACCATATAAGATATTACACCATATGCATATGTATATGACAAAATTGCTTTGGAATTAAGCTACAAGTCAAGTTGAAGTAATTTAATCATGCTTTTGCGGTTTTTTGCAACTCCTTAGTGTTTTCAGTGATGAAAGTCATATTTTGACTGTGTGGAAGAATATACTTTTGTTTCATGCTTTTATTTAAAATTAGCAAATTTTTCATGTCTATTTGCATTTACTTTCACCGTAAACAGTGCACTTTACATTCAGTTCAAATGCAATGCAGTCTAGTATATTTTTACTGTATGTGTTTGCTTCAGTTATTGTACTATGTTCACAGTATTTATGTTATCAGGGATCAGATTAAGGTTATCAGATTAAATTAATTTGAGGTTTGTCTTTGTACTCACACTGAACATCAAGTTGAATCGTAGCGTTGCGTTGGCCATGCAGGTTTTGTGCATTACAGCCATACCATGCACCATATGTAGAGTTTGTCACGATGTAGGTGTGATTATATCCAGTCTGCAGGAGCTCAAACTGAGATCCAGTCTCTCTGTACCAGGTGTAGTTGAGCTCTGCTGGGTTTGCATCAGTCCTGCAGGTCAGAGTCACTGGTTTGCCCTCCATCACTGAGCTGGAGGGAAACGCTGACAACGATGTGTTTTTTGGGGCATCTGAGAGAAAGAAAGAAGTGTGATGTAGAATGTGTGGTTTACAGTTCAAGATTTGAATGGCTGTAGGTTTAAACCTCTCTGTTTTACAAGTTTCAGATGTTCAGATGATTAACAAGAACTCACACTGGAGGTCCAGATGATTAACAAGTACTGACACTGGAGGTCCAGATGATTAACAAGTACTGACACTGGAGGTCCAGATGATTAACAAGTACTGACACTGGATGCACAGATGATTATCAAGTACTCACACTGGAGGTCCAGATGATTAACAAGTACTGACACTGGAGGTCCAGATGATTAACAAGTACTCACACTGGATGCCCAGATGATTAACAAGTACTCACACTGGATGCCCAGATGATTAACAAGTACTCACACTGGAGGTCCAGATGATTAACAAGTACTCACACTGGAGGTCCAGATTAACAAGTACTCACACTGGAGGTCCAGATGATTAACAAGTACTCACACTGGAGGTCCAGATGATTAACAAGTACTCACACTGGATGCCCAGATGATTAACAAGTACTCACACTGGAGGTCCAGATGATTAACAAGTACTCACACTGGATACCCAGATGATTAACAAGTACTCACACTGGATGCCCAGATGATAAACAAGTACTCACACTGGAGGTCCAGATGATTTACAAGTACTCACACTGGATGCCCAGATGATTAACAAGTACTCACACTGGATGCCCAGATGATTAACAAGTACTCACACTGGAGGTCCAGATGATTAACAAGTACTCACACTGGAGGTCCAGATGATTAACAAGTACTCACACTGGATGCCCAGATGATTAACAAGTACTCACACTGGATGCCCAGATGATTAACAAGTACTCACACTGGAGGTCCAGATGATTAACAAGTACTCACACTGGAGGTCCAGATGATTAACAAGTACTCACACTGGAGGTCCAGATGATTAACAAGTACTCACACTGGATGCCCAGATGATTAACAAGTACTCACACTGGATGCCCAGATGATTAACAAGTACTCACACTGGATGCCCAGATGATTAACAAGTACTCACACTGGAGGTCCAGATGATTTACAAGTACTCACACTGGATGCCCAGATGATTAACAAGTACTCACACTGGAGGTCCAGATGATTAACAAGTACTCACACTGGAGGTCCAGATGATTAACAAGTACTCACACTGGATGCCCAGATGATTAACAAGTACTCACACTGGAGGTCCAGATGATAAACAAGTACTCACACTGGATGCCCAGATGATTAACAAGTACTCACACTGGAGGTCCAGATGATTAACAAGTACTCACACTGGAGGTCCAGATGATTAACAAGTACTCACACTGGATGCCCAGATGATTAACAAGTACTGACACTGGAGGTCCAGATGATTAACAAGTACTCACACTGGATGCCCAGATGATTAACAAGTACTCACACTGGAGGTCCAGATGATTAACAAGTACTCACACTGGATGACCAGATGATTAACAAGTACTCACACTGGAGGTCAAGATGATTAACAAGTACTCACACTGGAGGTCCAGATGATTAACAAGTACTCACACTGGATGCCCAGATGATTAACAAGTACTCACACTGGAGGTCCAGATGATTAACAAGTACTCACACTGGAGGTCCAGATGATTAACAAGTACTTGCACTGGATATTCAACAGATTTACAAGTACTCGCAATGGATATGACAGTATTTAGTATAATGACGATTTTTCATATTTCTTAAGTAGTCTAAGGACATCAACTATAAAATAACACTAATAGAAGTATGGGAAATATGTGTTAGCAATTAGTTAAGACTCTTAATACTCACACTGGATGTCCAGCAGCACCGATGTGTTCTGAGAGCCGTGTTTGTTCTCAGCTCTACAGTAGTATCGTCCGCTGTGTGTCAGGTTGGTGTTGTTGATGGTCAGGTTTGGTCCGGTCTGAACTGGATTCAGGAGTTCTTCAGTGTCTCTGTACCAGGTGTAGTTCACTGCTGGGTTTGCATCACTGCTGCATCTCAGAGTCACTGAACGACCCTCCAGAACTAAACCAGCTGGGTTTATATGAGCAGATGTGTTTTTAGGAGCATCTAGTGGAGGAGCAAATCATTCAGGTTATTCTGTTATGATTTACAACACTGTATTATAGTTGATCATTCAGTACAGATTGATTGTTGTCTTACACTGAACTCGTACATGGTAGCGCTGTGTTCTATTCTTCTGCTTCTGTAGCTGGTGTGTTGTCTTCTTCTGCTTCTGTTGTTGGTGTGTTGCAGAGCAGGTGAAAGTAACTTCATGATGAAGGTGAGAAACAGTGAAGTTCAGATCAGAGATGAGCTCAGTTTGGCTCTGATACTGCTGTTCTGTGATGTTATCATTGAGAGACGAGCTCCATGTGAGAGATGGTGGACGAGACGGACAGAAGATCTTAGTAGAGCAGCGCAGACTCACTGAACTTCCCTCCATCACCTCCACCATCTTCTTTATCTTCTGATGATCATTAAAGACTATCAGTGTGGGTTTGGGTGGAGATTCTGAAACACACATAGAGATTTTGTCAATAATTACAAAATAATGTAGATTATCATTTCAAGTAATAAAGGTGTATTTATAAAAATAAATCTTCTACTTCAGTAGTAGTAGTACATTTGTGTCACACTAAGAAATATGAACAATATAACACTCACCTAAGACGACAATTTGAACTCGGGAGTATTTAGGTTCTCTGTAGTTATATTGCAATTTACCATTAGCTTCAAGTCTGAAGTAATATGACCCATTATGATTCTGAGTGACATTATCGAAGCGTGTGCTGCAGTTTTTCTGTGTAGCAGTGCCAAATATTTCTCCTTTAAACAGTCCGGTGTCGGGGCTGCTGGAGTTAAACACTAGTGTTTCGCCTTTATACCACAATCTCTTTGCTGTATCAGTGAGTGAATCTTTATGATCTTGATCGATGTCGAATGTGCAGGGTATGAAAACACATGATCCTTGTAGAGCTTCTACTGTCTGTGGTAGATCGATACTGAAGCCACAAGAAACACCTAAAACGAACAGAAGGAAGTAATCATACAAAGTTAATATGCCGAACAAACTTCTGTAGCACTTATTGCTCTTCAATCACATGAAAGTGCTTTCATAATAATAATTCAGCTTGTTAAAAAGAGGAATAATATATAAATCTGTTGACCTTGTATCAGAGATCCAGTGAGGAGGAACGTCACCAATATCTCCATAGTTTACATTCACTCCACCTAACAGCAGAATAAAACTGAATTTATAGCTCTTATGTTGGCATTAACTCATTATTTCTACATTTCTAGATTAATTATTTAGATTATTTTTCTATTTCGGTATTATTATTTTTTACATAGGAATACAGAAAATACAAAATATTTAAAAACTGGACATGCTTATCTTGAACGTTTCAAACCTTAAGGTTTCCAAATCTGAAAACTACAGGAGTAAGTGAGTTTTACTGTTGTGTGTAGATGACTTACCAGAGAAGAGAGTTGAAGACGACAGAGATCCTCTCAGAGTTCAAGCTGATGCTTCTACACTGAATGGAGGAAGAACTGTGACTGAAAACCACAGTTTAGCTCGTATTACAGATTCACACTTCTCCTTTAGTCAGAACTCAGCGACAGAAGCCTGACTGAGAAGTCCACGCAAATCATTATGAAGCGTATTCAGTGTTCAATACATTATTTTATATCCAGTGATTATGCTGATTTAGAAATAGCTCTCAATAGTCAGTGTTGAATCATATTTAAGACACTAAGATGTACAGGTGAAAAGGAAACACTTGCATTTTATTTCTTCTCAACTTTTTGAGATATTATATACAGTATATCAAGATAATTGTAATAATTTGCATGCTCTGTATGTATGGTTTTACAGTTTACTTCAAATACAGAACATGGGAAACTGAAGATTTAATAGTCAACTGGCAGTTGCTTTCTTACCCATAATACTGACCGAAGCTGAAAGCAGAAGAGATTTGTTCAAAATACTGTAGAGTCAGCAAAACAAGCTGCTCACGTGATGAACTTAAACTTCGCTGTGTACTCACAGCATAACTGTATTACTGTAGAATATACAGAAATATATGTAGAATATATAGAAATATACCCATATAAGACCCTTTTCAACCCTGTGGCTCAGAGGATGTCAGCTTGCATTTTTATTTGTTTATGGGATGGTGCTCTTATAAATGTCTCATTCACATTCATTAAATTCAGTTTTGTAACTGACTTGTCGTCTGCAACATCTGTACTGAAAGTGTCTGCATGTGTTGTCATGTGGTCAATTATTCTGAAGTGAAGCCTTCTGCTGCTTAGTGTAGCGACGAGAAAACTGCACTTCCGTGACTCGCATGTATTGCCTGTTGAATGTTTCCTTTAATGTAATATTAAATTGTATATGATTTTCCCAGTTTATTCTGAAGAGTTACCAACATACAAATCTATGCCAAAACATCAAGCTGTGCCGAAATTGGAACGAGTTTGTTTCTTTTCAATCCAATAAAAAAAAGACTAAAGAAACTTCCAGCCCTTTGCTATTACTATTTACTCTAAACCTAAACAGTAACCTTAAAGGGATCATTCAAAAGACATACAAATAAAATATTTACAAAAACAAAAATATATTTTGAAGAATGTTGTTAACAAAATAGTTGATTATGAGAGGCCGTACAAGCCATAATCAATCCTGGTGCTCTCACACACTTACATTCTTCTTCTGCATAAATATATTTCTATACTCACACTGTCAGACTGTGTATCTCTGTGTCTTGTGTTTCCCCTCCTCTCGTGCCCATATATGGCTAGTCCCTGTTCCTGTCCTCATTTGTGTTCATCAGTTCCCAGCCCTGTGTCTTTAGTTAATTAGTTAATTAGTCCCCAGCCCTGTGTTATCAATTACCTAGTTTAGTTTCCCCTTTAAGAGCCCTGTGTTTCCCTGCCTCTGTGTCCAGTCTTAACGTCATTGAGCATGTGTACTTGTCTCCCGCGATCTCTGTATTAAAATAAAGTGTTCAAGAGAAGTTCCTTGCCTCCTTGTTCCAGGAACCCTCCTGGTTCCTCTGTGCACCGTGACAGAAGACTGGACCCAAATAACTCTTCCTCCGAGGCGATGGAGTTCGCCGCCGGCGTCCTTGCCCTTAGCCGGCAGGACCTTCCATCCTCCATTTGTTTCGGCTCGGGGCCTGCTACCATCACCCCATGGATCTCCCAGACACCTCGGGATTGTGTTGGAGAGAAGGCGTCTACCGGTGTCTGGGAAGTTTCAGGTCCCGAGTCGAGACCAGCCCTCTGGTGTCTCCGCTGGCCCCGCCCAGCTTATCTTTGTCTCCGCTGGTCCCATCCAGCTCACCTTCATCTCCGCTGGTCCCATCCAGCTCACCTTCATCTCCGCTGGTACCATCCAGCTCATCTTCCAGCTCATCTTCCAGCTCATCTTCGTCTCCGTTGGCCCAGCTCATCTTCGTCTCCGCTGGTACCATCCAGCTCATCTTCGTCTCCGCTGGCCCCGCTCAACTCATCTTCGTCTCCGCTGGTCCCATCCAGCTCATCTTCGTCTCCGCTGGTACCATCCAGCTCATCTTCATCTCCGCTGGTCCCGCCCAGCTCATCTTCGTCTCCGCTGGTCCCATCCAGCTCATCTTCGTCTCCGCTGGTCCCGCCCAGCTCACCTTCGTCTCCGCTGGCTACTTCCAGTTCGACGCTACCAGAGCGCAACCGAGAGTCCGCGCTTCCCGAGCGCCGCCGAGAGTCCGCGCTTCCCGAGCGCCCCCGAGAGTCCGCGCTTCCCGAGCGCCCCCGAGAGTCCGCGCTTCCCGAGCGCTCCCGACAGTTTGCGCTACCCGAGCGCCCCCGAGACGCTGTGCTTCCCGAGCGCCCTCCAGTGCCGGCTCCTCGCCAGCGCCCCCCAGTGCCTGCTCCTCGCCAGTGCTCTCCAACTAACTCCAGCCCGGGGGTCCTAGAAGCCATGGTGGCCATCACAGAGACCGCACCAGAGTCCGCTCCGGTCCGGGAGCCCACGCAGTCCGCTCCGGTCCGGGAGCCCACGCAGTCCGCTCCGGTCCGGGAGCCCACGCATTCCGCTCCGGTCCAGGAGCCCACGCTGTCCGCTCCGTTTCGGGAGCCCATGCTGTCCGCTCCGTTTCGGGAGGGTTAGGGTTAGGGTTAGATTAACCTCCCTTGCCCGTGCTGGTCCCGTTCAGCTCTCCAGAGCCCCTGCTGGTCCCGTCCAGCTCTCCAGAGCACCTGCTGGCTCCGTCCAGCTCTCCTGAGCCCCTGCTGGTCCCGTCCAGCTCTCCAGAGCCCCTGCTGGTCCCGTCCAGCTCTCCAGAGCCCCTGCTGGTCCCGTTCAGCTCTCCAGAGCCCCTGCTGGTCCCGTCCAGCTCTCCAGAGCACCTGCTGGCTCCGTCCAGCTCTCCTGAGCCCCTGCTGGTCCCGTCCAGCTCTCCAGAGCCCCTGCTGGTCCCGTCCAGCTCTCCAGAGCCCCTGCTGATCCCGTCCAGCTCTCCAGAGCCCCTACTGGCTCCATCCAGCTCTCCAGTGCCCGTGCTGGTCCCGTTCAGCTCTCCAGAGCCCCTGCTGGTCCCGTCTAGCTCTCCAGAGCCCCTGCTGTCTCCGTCCGGCTCTCCAGAGCCCCTGCTGGCTCCGGCCAGCTCTCCAGAGCCCCTGCTGGTGCTGTCCAGCTCTCCAGAGCCCCTGCTGGTGCTGTCCAGCTCTCCAGAGCCCCTGCTGGTCCCGTCTCTCCAGAGCCCCTGCCGGCTCCGTCCAGCTCCCCAGAGCCCCTGCCGGCTCCGTCCGGCTCCCCAGAGCCCCTGCCGGTTCCGTCCGGCTCCCCAGAGCCCCTGCTGGTTCCGTCCGGCTCCCCAGAGCCCCTGGCGACGACGCCTCCAGAGAGCCCCCCTGAGATGAAGAGTCTCCCCAAGAAAATGTCTACCTGCCATGGAGGCCGCCCAAGCTCCCCGCTCCGCCATGGCCTCCTGAGTCCCCGGATCCACCCGGGCCACCCAAGCTCCCCGCTCCGCCATGGCCTCCTGAGTCCCCGGATCCACCCGGGCCACCCAAGCTCCCCGCTCCGCCATGGCCTCCTGAGTCCCCGGATCCACCCGGGCCACCAAAGCTCCCCGCTCCGCCATGGCCTCCTGAGTCCTCGATCCACCATGGCCACCCAAGCTCCCCGATCCGCCATGGCCTCCCGAGTCCCCTGACCCGCCATGGCCGCCCGAGCTCCCCGCTCCACCATGGCCGCCCGAGCTCCCCGCTCCGCCATGGCCGCCCGAGTCCCCTGACCCGCCATGGCTCCCAGAACGGGCGCCGCCCTGGAGGCCTCCTGTCCTGTCCTGTCTCCGTGTCCCGTGAGGCCTCCAGAGCGCCCACCCCCCCTCCCCGTTGGATGGTGTACATGTATATATACACTTTTACTTTTCAACACGTGTTCTTTATTCTTATATACCTACATTATAACTCATTTACATTTATGCATTTAGCAGACGCTTTTATCCAAAGTGACTTACAGTGCATTCAGGTTATACATTTATTTTATTATCAGTATGCCTGTTCCCTGGTATCTGAACCCACAACCTTTTGCGCTGCTAACGTAATGCTCAACCACAGTGACATATATTGTCACTTTCACATATGTACATGCTTCACACTCATATGCATGCATGTCTGATGTTTTTCCATCCATTACTTCCTCTTTAAGCAGGAACTGTCTCTCAAACCAGGAAATACATACAGTACATAAGACTTGTTCAGCTCATCCTAACACAACTATACAATTATGATATTAAAAGCCATCCTCTTTTCTATTCAAGTACATTTTTTATTTGTATTTTTTCAAATATCATTATGTACCCTTGTTCTACAGATCTGTGTTCAAGTGTTATGATACTGATTTTGATAGTATTGACAGAGCTCGATGCTAAGGAAGTTCTCTATCATAGGTAACTCAACGCTGCGTGAGCTTTTCACGCTTCGGGAACGCCTCCTGCGTGACCGATATCTGAAGCCCCTATAGAATCACGCCAATTCATTGGCTGATGGCGCGACGCCATCTCTGACGCAATCACGTCATCAGCTTATACTGGCGAACGCGCCATCCACTCCTCAGATTTCTCTGCCTTCACGAAGCGGTCACATTGCCCTTCGTTGTTGCGATTTTCTGGCCCAAACTTACTTTCTGCGATCATCCATTTGCACTTCAGCGACTGCCTCAGTGGAACTTTGTTCTCCTTGCGGTGAAGTGCCATGGAGTATCGCCGCTGTCAACCGCCGTGCGCCTGTTTCATCGCTCGCGAAGACCCACACAGTAAGTGCATTAAGTGCTTGGGGTTTTCGCATGCACGTGACGCGGTTTACGGGACCTCGAAATGCAAGATTTGTGAGGATTTACGTCTCATAACCCTCTCATAACCCGCTCTCGGCTTGAGGCTTGTGAGAAGGAATTTTTCAATTTTTCCCCGTCGCGCCCCAGGGACCTCGGATGTTCGGATGTCGAGCTCGAGGAGAAGGAGAGTGAGCAGACAAGCCTCGCCTTTTCTCTCCCTCTCTATCCCGAGCGCGCGAATTCACCAGTTGAATTCGCGCATGATTTTCTATTTCCTAGCCCGAGGGCACGTGATACCGTTTCCTTCAGGCTAGATGATATTCTGCACACAGCAGCCTCCGACTCCGAGGATTGCGGGCCTGCTTTAGCAGATGCGCTCCTGCCTAGCGGCCAGGAGGCGCGGCCTTCAGCGGCCCACTCTGAGCTTGTGGACGTGCTTTTGCGCCACCAAAAAGCTCGCGCTGGATTGGCCCGATGAGCCCCGTGAGTCCCGAGCTTCGAAACTCGATGAGCGGTTCCTCAGCGGTGAACATTCCAAGCCTGAAAGGAGGAAGCTGCCATTGTTCAGTGATCTCCAGATCCTGGAAGCAGCCATTTTCCTCTCGCCTTACTAATGCGGCGGCCGCTGACTTCACCAACCTCGTGGGTTCTGTGGAGCAGGGTTACACCGCCATACCGGTGGTCGAGGATACTTTGGCCTCCCATCTTTCACCCTCTTTGGCGCCTTCCTGGAAGTCCCGCCCCCTCCTTCCTTCCAAGCCGTGTAGGACCAATTCCGCTCTTATCAGGAAGTCCTACATCGCGGCCGGTCAGGCAGGTATGGCCCTCCACACGATGGCCATCCTTCAGGCCTACCAGGCGGACGTCCTGAAGGAGATGGATGAAGGGACCGGCTTGACTCCAGAAGCCGTGAAGGAACTACGCAGAGCCACTGACTTGGCTCTGAGAGCCACCAAGCACACCGCACACGCCGTGGGGTGCTCTATGGCGGCTTCGGTGGCCGCAGAACGCCATCTGTGGCTCAATTTAACCGAGATCCGTGAGAAGGAGAAGGTGTTTTTGCTGGACGCACCCATCTCACAATCTGGGTTATTTGGGGAGGCGGTTAGCGCTGTAGTGGATAAGTTCCGCTCAGCCAAGACGCAGTCGGCTGCTCTCAAACAATTCATGCAGAGGAGATCAAGGGACTATTCCACTCCCTCCTCCTCTGTGTCTAGGGAGCAGTCGCTCCCCAGAAAGGAGCCCTCTGGCGGTGGAGCCCAGGCCACGCACCCTTCCCCTACAACGGTTTGGGGAGCCCGTGGCCGGTCTTTTCCCCGCCAATAACCACGCAAGCGGGTTAACCTGAAGCGGCCCAACAGGCCTGCTGCTTCGGCTAATCCGGGTCGTTCCTGGCCTTCGGGTCGGAATGAGGAGAGCCGTTTCACCGTTACGGGGCGAGGTCAGACCGCTGAAGCGTTTCTGCCCGCCCCGAAAGCGCTCTCCTCACTCAAATCTGTCACAGCCACCCATCGAGGCTTGGTGTGCAGATCTAGTTTACCCTCATTTTTACTCGGGCTGGCAGTTGGGGGACGCATCCGTCTTTCCCCCTCTACAGCCCGTCTGTTCGCCGCCAGCGGGCCGCATGTTAGGAGACACAGCCGTTTCTCTCCTGCAGTGTACAGACCCCGTGCCGGCCACCCGTCATTCCAGCACTTCTCTCTCCATCATCCTGAACAACGACGCCGAGGGCTCTCCTTCGCGGTGGAGGGTGCCGCTGCTTCCAGGCCTTCTCGACACCCAATCTCAGGTATGTCTTCCCTTGCACTTCCTCTATCGCACTTCTTTCACGAATGAGAGCGTCTACCGGGGGTATCGCTGTGGGTTCTCCGCACAATTCGGTCCGGCTACACACTTCAGTTTGGGAAAAATCCCCCCCGCTTCGACGGGGTTCATCTGACAGTAGTAAACAGCGCCTCCAAGGCCTCTGTTCTACGACAGGAACTTTCCTCGCTCCTACAGAAAGGTGCAATAGAGGAAGTACCGCAGTCGGACATCGAACGAGGGTTCTTCAGCCGCTACTTCCTCGTTCCAAAGAGGGACGGTGGCTTGAGGCCTATTCTGGATCTACGGCGTTTGAATTTTTCCCTCTACAAAGGGAAGTTCAAGATGCTGACGATGAAAACCATCATGTCTCAGGTTCAAGGGGGGGACTGGTTTGTCACCATCGACCTAAAGAATGCGTATTTTCACATCCAGGTCGTTCGGAGACACAGGAGGTTCCTTCGGTTTGCCTTTGGAGGGAAGGCTTACCAATACAAGGTCCTGCCCTTCGGCCTGGCCTTGGCGCCGAGAACGTTTACGAAATGCATGGATGCTGCACTGGCCCTTTTGAGGCTCCAGGGCATTCGTGTACTGAACTATCTGGACGACTGGCTCATTCTGGCTCACTCCAGGGAGCTAGTGAGTCGTCACAGGGATATTGTTCTCTGGCACATCCATTCTCTTGGCCTCAGGATGAACGCCTAGAAGAGTGTGGTCCTCCCATCTCAGCGAACCGTGTTTCTGGGGGTTCGTTTGGATTCCGTTCAGATGCAGGCCCGTTTGGCTCCTGCCCGGATACCCGATTTTACAGCATGTCTGGCCCGCTTCAAGCTAGGCCATTATGTCTCTGTAGGTACCTGCCGCATGCTGTTCGGCCTCATGGCAGCGGCCACCCCTGTGTTGCCCCTAGGGTTGCTTCACATGAGGCCGTTCCTTTGGTGGATGAAGGAGCTGAGGTTACACCCCACTGTACCAGCCACTTGCCTTATCAGGGTGTCGCGCAGTTGCTGTTGACCCCTTTTACTATGGCGAGACCCCTCTTTTCTCCGGACCGGGGTGAAATGGGTGGATGGTCACAGGTGCCATATGATCACGACGGACGCATCAATGACAGGCTGGGGCGCGGTCTTCGAAGGCAGTGGACGGAAGAGTTCCTCTCTTGGCATATAAACTGCCTGGAACTCAGGGCTGTCTTCCTGGCTTTGATGTATTTTCTCCCCGTTCTCGGGGGCAGTGGTGGACAAAGTACACAGATCAAGTACTTGAGTAAAAGTACAGATACGTATAATAAAATATTACTCCAGTAAAAGTAAAAGTACTGCTTTTTCAATTTTACTCGAGTGAAAGTACAAAAGTACTCAATTTTTTATGTACTTAAGTAAAAAAGTACTGATAGACAGATTTATTTAGCAATTTTATATAGACTACTTTATTTAATTTTATATTAGCACATATTTTTATAATCCTACTGCCCAAAATACCTGGGTTTTTCCCAAAATAACCACTATATAGAGTCAAGATACATATTTTGTTGATATGGACTATGTTGATGAGAGTGATGTAGTAATGTTCACTGTGAAGCTTACACTGCCATGTACCTGAGAGAAAACAGATTTCACCATCTAATTTTCCCCAGTAAGAAAAAAGTGTTTTAGAACTTGTTGTTTTGCAGAACGTCAGTTATATATGACATGAGAATTAGGCCTGAAATTAGGAAGAACATTTTAAGGAAAATATAATTATATTTTCATAATGATTTTTTTTCTTCTCAAACCTTGTCTGTGGTGTAAAAACACCCCTGGCCAAATGCCCCCAGAGGGCATCACTTCCCACTCTGATAATTACTGTAGTTACTATGTTCTGAACATCACATCCTTTCTTTTTCCCTCAGATGGAATCTATCTAGGTGGCTGAATAAAGATATTTGGACTTTATAGCTAGACAGTTAGCATCAGCTAACAACATTTACTTATTTTCAGTATGGTTATGAATAAACATTCATATCTGTCTACTCGGCTAGTTGATCTAAACAATATAAAAATGTATACTGTTGATAAACAATATAAAAACAGACGTCACATAGGTCTAAATGCGTAGCATTTTAATAAAACTGCTAATGTTACAGCAGCGGGGAATATGAATGTGCATGAGTTATTTTATTTAATCTGTGTTATTTTAATGTTTTGTTTTTTGACCTAAAACATAACGTTAGAGACACTGATGTTGATCTGTCTGCATTCAAGCATTTCAGTGGGCTTAAATAGATCACCCTTTACAGCAGATTTAGTTCACAAACAACTGACAGTTTTGACCTAAATATTATTTTCAGTTACAATAATTAATCCTAAAATTCGACATTAGTAACTTACTTTTCACAGCATCAGTAGCGCGCGCTCACAAGATCTCCCAGTTCTTTACTTGTGAGTTCAGTTCACTGAAGAAGACTCGCTCTAAACGGATCATTTGAATCAGTGAGTTTTCGACTCGAGAACAGCTGCAATCGGATCATTGCAATTCGTGAATGAATCGTTTGTTGCGATTTGCGAACCGATTTAACAGGTTCATTGAAAAGAATCAGTTTGTTCATGAATCAGACACCGCTTCTGCGTCTCGGAGCACGTGATGTATTATAAGGAGTAACGATATGTTTTATGAAATGTAGTGAAGTAAAAAGTACGATATTATGCTTTGGAATGTAGTGAAGTAAAAGTAAAAGTTACTCGAAATAAAACTACTCCAGTAAAGTACAGATACTTGAAAAATTTACTTAAGTACAGTAACGAAGATGTTTTACTTCGTTACTGACCACCACTGCTCGGGGGGTATCATATCATAGTCAGAACGGACAATATGGCGGTTGTGTCCCACATAAACCGTCAGGGAGGTTCACGGTTGCGCACCCTGGACAGGCTTGCACGCCATCTTCTCCTTTGGTCCCAAGACAAGTTCCTCTCTTTGAGGGCGGTTCACGTTCCGGGAATACTGAACCTTGCGGCCGATTTTCTGTCGAGACAGAAGCTCAGGCCGGGGAATGGATGTTGAACCGTCAGACGGTATCCCAGATCTGGGATCTGTTTGGCAAAGCGGAGGTGGACCTCTTTGCTTCTCAAGAGTCATCCCAGGTTCTCCCTGAGTTTCCCGATGACTCTGGGCATAGATGCATTCGCCCATCCGTGGCCGAATGTCAGTCTGTACGCGTTTCCGCCAATAAAGCTGATTCCGGCAGTACTATGCAGAGTGAAGGTGAGTGGTGCCCGTCTCCTTCTCATAGCCCCATTCTGGCCCTCCCAGACTTGGTTCTCGGAGCTAACTCCCCTCTTGTATCGTCTCCTTGGGAGATTCCGATCAGGCGGGACTTACTGTCCCAGCTTCAGGGCAAGATCTGGCATCCTCAACCAGAGCTCTGGAAGTTGTGGGTATGGCCCATACAGGGCCAAGGGCTGTGACGAATGTTTTGCCTGTCGAGGTTCAGGAAACCATAGCCAGTGCCAGAGCCCCCGCTACTAGGAAGCTATACTCTTCCAAGTGGGGCGTCTTTGAATCCTGGTGTTTGGCTCGTGCAATTGACCCAGTTAATTGCCCTGTTGGTCCAGTGCTGGAGTTTTTGCAAGAAAGGCTGACAGCGGGGGCGGCTGCTACCACCCTTAGGGTTTACGTAGCAGCCATTGCAGCTCGGAGAGAGCTGGATGAGATCCCCTTGGGGAGACATCGGATGGTCTCCGCCTTTATGCGTGGAGTCAGACGGCTTAGGCCGGTTCGCCCCACGGCAGTTCCTTCTTGGGACTTGTCAGTCGTCCTCGAAGGTCTAGTGACGGCCCCTTTCGAGCCCTTAGAATCAGCTTCGGAGCGGATACTGACTCTTAAGGTTACTCTTTTGCTGGCGCTTACGTCACTAAAAAGAGTTGGAGATTTGCAGGCCTTCTCTGTTAGTGAGACGTGTATGGACTTTGCCCCGGGTCTAGTCAAAGTTACCCTGCGGCCTAGGCCGGGTTACATTCCCAAGGTCTTGTCCACATCGTTTCGATCTCAGGTGGTCACGCTTCACTCTTTCCATCCTCCTCCCTTTGCTTCAAGTGAGGATGAGAGACTCCACATGCTCTGCCCGGTCAGGGCATTGAAGCTGTATGTGGATCGCTCCAAGGTTTGGAGAAAATCCTCCCAGTTATTGGTCTGTTTTGGTGCTGGCCACCGCGGGCTTGCCACGTCGAAGCAGAGGATTTATCACTGGGTGAGAGATGCCATTTCGCTGGCTTATGAGGCGCGGAACCTCCCTTCACCTCTTAGTCTTCGGGCGCATTCTACTAGGGGCGTAGCCTCCTCTCAAGCTCTTTTTAGAGGGGTACCCCTGGAGGATATTTGTGTTGCGGCAGGATGGTCCTCTCCGCACACCTTTGTCAAGTTTTACAACCTTGACGTTGATACGGCTCCAGGTTCTCAGATCTTATCTGTTTGAACCGACCGTATGTTGTTGGTTCATTATTGGACCAGATAGGCAGCGTTTTTAGCTTGGCGTGTGTGGTATATCGTTCCCGAAGCGTGAAAAGCTCACGCAGCGTTGAGTTACCTATGATAGAGAACGTCTCGGGTTACTCGCGTAACCCTTGTTCTCTGAATAGGGAACGAGACGCTGCGTTTTCTGCCAAGCTCCACACGCTGCCGACAGGGTTCTTTTCGGCAGAGAAATCTGAGGAGTGGATGGCGCGTTCGCCAGTATAAGCTGACGACGTGATTGCGTCAGAGATGGCATCACGCCATCAGCCAATGAATTGGCGTGATTCTATAGGGAGGCGTTCTATAGGAGGCGTTCCCGAAGCGTGAAAAGCTCACGCAGCGTCTCGTTCCCTATTCAGAGAACAAGGGTTACGCGAGTAACCCGAGACGTTTTCAACTGGCCTGATTGGGCCAGTGGTTCAAAGTTTTCACAGGCCTTGACACAATCAATCAATAAGACTCATTGTTTTCTTGACTGTAACCTTGTACTGTAATAAATGATAGCCATTTTGCACAAATAAGTACAATAGTTCAAAGATGAAATGAAATGAACCATGCTTTAAGTTTAAGGTCTAACTCTATTCCAGTTAAAGATGCACTGATCAGGATTTTTTGTGACCTATTCTAACTGCCGATTTGTATTTATTTAGTTTTTTAATCAAAATGGCTGATTCCCATATACTTATTGTCAATTTATTTAGGTATTATTATTATTATTTTTTTATTATTATTCACATGATTTTTTTTATCTCTGCAACTACATAAAACAAAAACATCAGAACGCCTTAATTAATATTTTATTATTACTCTTTATTATTATTTTTTTATTACCTGAGGGAGATTAAAGATCGGTCATTAATTCTAATTCACTAGGATCAAGTTTTGTATTTATTTTTATAATTTTTTTATGAGAGGCTTGATAACAGCCAGTTTGAAAATGTATAGTACATGTCCTAATGACAATGATGAATTAATAATATTCAGAAGAGGATCTGTGACTTCTATCATAGAAATCTGTCTTTTGTCAATAAAATTAAATGAATTTGTTTGGGAAATTATTTGTAATAAAGTCTTGACCGTTTTTTTAAGATGGTAAATGAAGAGCTTCAGTTACACTTGGGCATTGTAGATTTAACCAACATGAAAAGCCAAAGATAAAATTATACATAAATTATACTTTTCACAGAAAGTATTGTGATTCATCAAATGACCTTACTCATCTAAAAAACTGACATCAGATCAGATATCTCTCTCACACCATTCTTCCCGGATAAAAGAGATGAAAATCCGATTATTTGAGGGAGTTTTTGTATTGAGCAATCACAATGTAATAAAAATCAGTTCCACCAACATTTGAAAATATATTTCTAGGGGCGCAAACCCAAAAACTATTATTTATTAGAAAGATATTTTCACCAATTATTCTTAAATCTCCATTCATGCAGTCAAAGTCTATATGGCCTGTAAACCCCCTCTTTATAATTATGTAGTCTACCCCTGTGTCATGTTGATTATTTGAAGGCCTCGGGGCTGAACCTGAAGCCGCTTCTGCTCCTAGCGGACCGAACAGAAAACTGCACTTCCGATTGAACCCGTGCGACACGTAACACTCACCACCAGAGAGCACCAAAGTCTTATCCTATGATTTTTTTGTTGTTGTTGTTGTTGAATTAATTGTATTGAATAATATACTAATTATTTGATGTGCTTATATAGGCCTACAGTAAATACGATATATTTGAAATGCCTTTTTATTTTAATGGGAGTATTCACATGAGATAAATCAAGTACATTAAACCTCTTAATTAAATTAAAATACTCTTCCTTTAACCATTTTCTACAAAACTTCCTACATGGAGCATCAAGGCTCGATTAAATTGATGATTCGTATTTTATTCGTTTAAAATATGCATGTTTATTATCTACTTTGAACAACACCTAGTATAAATTAAACTGCACAAGGGTTTCTGTAAAGGTGGTTTTAAGGGTAACGTTAGTAATATGTTAATTGTGATATTTGCATAGCTATGTTGTGTTTGTAGACTCATACTGATGCTTTTGCGTACTAGATCACCATTAGTTTCACTAAATCAAAATAATCGTATTTATTAAAAAATTATACATACACGTTTAAGGTTTAAAGAACACCTGATAGAGATAAAACGCGGGTCTTTGCACACGTCCGTCACCCAAATCCCTCCGCGTGAAACCTAAGACTGAAATAGTTCCTAGTGCGCAAATGCGTTCTGTCTTTTCAAGTTAATAATTTACTCAAACAGTTCACAGAGTTGCTAGTTTAAACAGCGAGATGAATGATTGTGACATAAAAAAATCCATGGCTTGTCGTACCCCAATACCAAGTGTAAAAAGATGTACCATTACATAACAATAACTATGCGGTAACCAGAATTCAAACACAAAAGTCAGATATTATTGAAAAGCGGAAACTAGAAAACATCAAGTGCAACCACAAGGTATTTTTTGCAATGACAGCCTATACCCCAAAAACCCTCTTCCGACCCCACCTACTCTCAACAAGTTCAGACTGGCAGAGAAACTTGACGCGCTTCGTTCTTTCGCTCTCCGTGGTTCCACTGAGGTGTAGTTTAGCGTTTCTGTCGCGCATCTGTGCTGTATAGACTTCGATGTATATCTGTTACATGCTGCATTGATTTCTGAAGAGTTGTGAAGGGTTTAAAGTCGCCGAGATGAGTGAAACAGAAGACAACGACATTCTTGAGCTGGACTCAGAAACAGAAGACGGAGACGTGGAGATGAATTTAATGACAGATGTGGGTGAGTTTCACTATCTTTACTTGTTTTTTGCTGTCTTTATAACTTGTTCTTTTACAAGACTCTGAAAAAGAGGGCATTTTACTTTATTTTTCGCTGCAGTGAGCTTATCAGAAGTTATAAGTTCGTATTTTAGAGATAATAACACATAACGCGTCCAAAATGATTCAACAAACAGTGAATATAGAGACTTGAATGTATTTGCATATGGAAGATGCAAAACAATACAACTCGACATAACCAGTAATACATCTCACAACCATCCTCCCAATGGGCATCTAACTCTCTCCTAAGTGATATTAGTATTATTTTATATTATAATAATTTGCATGCACGTGTTTAGTGTGTGTATGTTGATGTGTGTACTGTAATGCTTACCCTGTTAACAAATAATATGCTCAAAATACGTTTTGCTGACATTGTCTCTAAACGTTTATTTTTTTCTTGGTTATGTGAACGTCGAGAGAACATTGCAGTGTATCATTTTGCAAACATAGGAATGTTACTTTCGAATGCTCTTAGAACGTTCTGAAACAAGTATCACTCAAAGAAACGTCACAGGGACGTCCAGCTAAAACGCTTCAGGCCTACATGAAAGATGTTATTAAACACGAGATAACTTGATCGAATGTCGTATTAATGTCACTGAAGAACGTTTGTTCATAACTTTAAGAGAACCTTGCAGAAATGTTCTAAGAACGTTTTTTGTGAGCTGAATTATGATGTCACCGTTAATTTGCTTCCCTTTTGATTCTGTTGCTTAGCTACATAAACATGCAGTAAAAGTGATTATTTTATCAATTCATCAAATGTTTGTATTAATAACAGTTGTTATTAATATACAGCCTAATATAGATCAACTATACACACATACACGTGTCTGAAACACTGAGGATTTACTTTAGTGTGTGTTTTATGGATGGTTTTATTTCTCCTGCTGGAAGGGAAGTCTGTTATGGAGGCGTTATTCATAAAGTCAGTCAGATGTTCCTGGACAGATGAGTTTTTCTTGTACAGGCTGTTTTCGGCCGTTGCTATAGACTTTTTCCGCTCAGCCAAGCAACATCTGATTTGAGTTAATATTTTCCCATTATGCTTTGCTCTCCGCCTGGTTTGTTTTGGTTGGTTTTTCTCTTGTGAGCAAACATTATATCAGAGAATTCCAAAGTGTTCACATGCTGTGTGTGAATTAGTTTGATTACTTTGAGTGTAATAATGTTTGATGCTTCATGTCATTGGCGTTGAATTTAAAGGAATGTCCTCACCCTCAGGCCATCCAACACGTAGATGAGATTGTTTGTTCATGGTGAACAGATTTGAGAAATGTAGCATTACATGACTTGCTCACCAATGAATCCTCTGCAGTGAATGGGTGCCGTCAGAATGACGAACAGCTGATAAAAACATCACAAGTAATCCACACCACTCCAGTCCATTAATTAACATCTTGTGAAGCCAAAAGCAACGTGTTTTTATTTCAGCTGTTTTGGACTGTCATTCTGACGGCACCCATTCACTGCAGAGGATCCTTGACTCGCATGTATTGCCTTTTGACTGTTTATTGTAATATTTTGTATATGCTTTTTTCAGTTTATTCTGAAGAGTTGCCAACATACAAATCTATGCCAAAAGGTCAAGCTGTGCCAAAAGTGGAACGGGTTTGTTTCTTTTCAATCCACCTTGATAAACACAGGAAAATATTATTAGACAAAACACACCCACACACCCAACCCCTATCCCCCACACACACACACACGTTTGTTTTTGTGAATTGTTGGGAACCTACATAGGCGTGATGATTTTATACTGTACCAACTGTATTTTCTATTGCCCTACACTTAAACCTACCCCTTAAAGGAAACTTTCTGCATTTTTACTTTCTCAAAAAAACTATTTCTGTATGATTTATAAGCCTTTTTAAAATGGGGACATGGGGTAATGTCCTCATAAATCACCTTCTCCTTGTCATATGCTGTCATACCCATGTCATTATACAAATTTGTGTCCTCATATGTCACAAAAACACGCACACACACACGCATGCTCATTGTAAGTTCATCACAAGTTTCAGTGGTTGCTTATAAGTGGAACATTTATCTGAATTAATTCAGTAGCTCAAATCTGTTTATTAAGGAACTTTTATGACTTTTTAGTTCTTTTGCACCATTAAATGGAGATGATTTTGAGCTTTCTGTAACATCAGTTTTCTGTTCACAGGCTGCATTCAATGGTAACCCTGATTCTCTATTTTTCAACGATGGAAAGAGAAGGATTGACTTTGTTTTGGTCTATGATGATGAGTCTAAAAATGTATCTGAGAAAAAAGGCTCCGTTATGAGGAGAAGAGTAAGTCAAGGTCACTTTCACACATTCATTTACTTCAGCTGTTGACTAACAGATACTTCCAGCCCTTTACTAGTAATCTGAGCAATTACCTTCAAGTGCAAAAGATACAGAAAAGAACCAAAGAAGATATTTTAAAGAATGTTGTAATCAAACAGTTGACGGACAATGACTTGCATAGGTTTTTTTTCTCCATAATAAGGAAGTTAATGGCTTCTGTCATTCTGAATGGTGAATTCTTCATCAGATGAATCGCCTTCGATAATGAACACGATACTGTGTAGCTAGTCAGTAAACTACGGCGCTGTGTATTAAATTGCGCTCCATTTGAAAGCAGGTGATGGAGATTTACCGCTAATCACAGAACCGGCTTTACTAACGAGATGCGTGTGACAATCACATGCGATATATCGCCCAGACCTATATTGAAGTCTTATGAAGTGAAATGATCAACCTGTGCAAAAATATTGAACATTATTTTTACATCAATGTCATTCATTCGCCTCAAAATCTGTGAGTTTTATCTACATTCCTTCTTTTTTCCTCAATTATTCTCTAGCAAAGACGCAGAGAGTTTTTCGAAGGAAGCCTGGTGAATTTAGGTGTGGAATTGGAAGCGACACAATCCGTAAGTGATTTAATCACACAGCGTTTCTTCCTATAGAGATGTTTTCTTTCTGTTTCTGCATTCCTCTTACCTAGTTTATATCAGTTTTACTCGTATATATGGACTCCTCAGGAAGGATCCTGTCTGAACCTGTGTTATGATCTGCAGGAATGTTATTGTCTTGGATGCACGTATCTCTTCCTGTAGCACTGATGGGAGAGTTTGCTCTCTGTGTTTTGTAGGTAACGGATGAGAAGCTCATCTATGTGAAAGTGCATATGCCTTTTGAGGTTTTGTGCACATACGCTGAAGTCCTGCACATCAAACTGCCCATCCAGCCCAACGATCTGGCCTCGCAGTCGTCTGCGTACAACTGCTTCACACGCCACTTCTACCCCAGCGAGGACGTCATCGCCAAGGAGCCCGACTTCTTCACGGCTCCTTTCAGGAAGGATCAGCTGAAGAGTTTTTATGTGAAGGACAGAGAGCAGTTCTTCACGCCGGCCATGAGGAGCAGAATGGTGCGTTGGACGTCTGAGTCGCTGTGTGTCTCACTGTTCACCTGTGTTTTACTGATATGCCGTGGGTTGCAGGCGTACTACATCCTCAGCCGAGCGCCGTATGACGTCAAAGGAAGCATGAAGAAGTTTGGCATCAGTAAGCTGCTGGATGGAGGCGTGTACAAGGCTGCGTATCCATTACATGATGTAAGAACCATCCGTGTGCTGGTTAAACTAAATGAAAATGGGAAATGCTCAAACTAAAAAATAAAACCACTAATAAATGTGTATGTCAAAAGCACTAAATACGAATCTGAAATTAAATTAAAACTTTTTAAAAGTAACATAAAATATTAATATTGCATTTCTTAGTTTATTTTTGTTGTCATTTTTACTTTGCAAATAATTATAATTATTTTGTATCCATATACAGGTGCTGGTCATATAATTAGAATATCATCAAAAAGTTGATTTATTTCACTAATTCCATTCAAAAAGTGAAACTTGTATAATGTATACATTCATTCCACACAGACTGATATATTTCAAGTGTTTATTTCTTTTAATTTTGATGATTATAACTGACAACTAATGAAAACCCCAAATTCAGTATCTCAGAAAATTTGAATATTGTGAAAAGGTTCAATATTGAAGACACCTGGTGCCACACTCTAATCAGCTAATTAACTCAAAACACCTGCAAAGGCCTTTAAATGGTCTCTCAGTCTAGTTCTGTAGGCTACACAATCATGGGGAAGACTGCTGACTTGACAGTTGTCCAAAAGACGACCATTGACACCTTGCACAAGGAGGGCAAGACACAAAAGGTCATTGCAAAAGAGGTTCACAGAGCTCTGTGTCCAAGCACATTAATAGAGAGGCGAAGGGAAGGAAAAGATGTGGTAGAAAAAAGTGTACAAGCAATAGAGATAACCGCACCCTGGAGAGGATTGTGAAACAAAACCCATTCAAAAATGTGGGGGAGATTCACAAAGAGTGGACTGCAGCTGGAGTCAGTGCTTCAAGAACCACTACGCACAGACGTATGCAAGACATGGGTTTCAGCTGTCGCATTCCTTGTGTCAAGCCACTCTTGAACAACAGACAGCGTCAGAAGCGTCTCGCCTGGGCTAAAGACAAAAAGGACTGGACTGCTGCTGAGTGGTCCAAAGTTATGTTCTCTGATGAAAGTACATTTAGCATTTCCTTTGGAAATCAGGGTCCCAGAGTCTGGAGGAAGAGAGGAGAGGCACAGAATCCACGTTGCTTGAGGTCCAGTGTAAAGTTTCCACAGTCAGTGATGGTTTGGGGTGCCATGTCATCTGCTGGTGTTGGTCCACTGTGTTTTCTGAGGTCCAAGGTCAACACAGCCGTATACCAGGAAGTTTTAGAGCACTTCATGCTTCCTGCTGCTGACCAACTTTATGGAGATGCAGATTTCATTTTCCAACAGGACTTGGCACCTGTACACAGTGCCAAAGCTACCAGTACCTGGTTTAAGGACCATGGTATCCCTGTTCTTAATTGGCCAGCAAACTCGCCTGACCTTAACCCCATAGAGAATCTATGGGGTATTGTGAAGAGGAAGATGCGATATGCCTGACCCAACAATGCAGAAGAGCTGAAGGCCACTATCAGAGCAACCTGGGCTCTCATAACACCTGAGCAGTGCCACAGACTGATCGACTCCATGCCACGCCGCATTGCTGCAGTAATTCAGGCAAAAGGAGCCCCAAATAAGTATTGAGTGCTGTACATGCTCATACTTTACATGTTCATACTTTTCAGTTGGCCAAGATTTCTAAAAATCCTTTCTTTGTATTGATCTTAAGTAATATTCAAATTTTCTGAGATACTGAATTTGGGGTTTTCATTAGTTGTCAGTTATAATCATCAAAATTAAAAGAAATAAACACTTGAAATATATCAGTCTGTGTGGAATGAATGTATACATTATACAAGTTTCACTTTTTGAATGGAATTAGTGAAATAAATCAACTTTTTGATGATATTCTAATTATATGACCAGCACCTGTATATATAAAATCACAAAATACAAAAAAAACAATTGGGGGGAGATTTCTCTTCTTATCACTCCATCCATATAAGGGAATAAAATGTTATATATATCAGGTGAATGTTATGATTATTATGATAATCTGCAGGCAGTGCAAAAATGCAGCCTTTGAAGTGTTTATCATTCAGTTGATCAGTGAGTCTAGGATCGCCATACAACAAGATAACGTCACATCCTGGCACTTTCTTCTTAAGAAAAAACTAAGATATTCTTTTAAGAAAATAACTCCTGGAATATATCTTAGGATTATTTTCATTCATCCAGCCCCTTTCCTGCATTTAAACTGAATGTAGTTAGTGTAGTGTAAATGAAGTGATGCATGAGTATTAATGTGCTTTTGTGATTTCTGTAACAGAGCAGATTTAATGTGAAATCTAAAGAGCCTGATTGCCCTAATGAGCGCTTTCTGCTGTATAATGAGTGGGCTCATCCCAAGAGCTTCTATAAGATGCAGCCGCTGGATCTGATCAGGTGTGTTTTTGTCATTCTGTTAATGCTGGTTTTTCTTCTGACCCCCTCCGGATGAATGAGCTTGTTAATATGTTCCTCTGCTTTCAGGAAGTATTACGGTGAGAAGATCGGCATATATTTCGCCTGGTTGGGTTTCTACACAATCATGTTGACTCTGGCCGCTGCGGTCGGACTCGGCTGTTTCATATATGGATTCAAGACCAGAGAGAGCAGCACGTGGAGGTACAGCAGACTTTTATTTTTCATTTTTTTTTATTTTTTTTTTATTACAATAATTATTATTAGTAGTAGTATAACCATTATTATTATTTTATAGACATATTGAATTTTGGCCATAACATTAAAATAAATTATATAAATAAAATTACAGCAAATTATTAAAATAAATAAATAATACCAGTGTGAAAAAGATTATTTGTAGTTCTTTTCTCATTTAAAGTGAAATATTAATATTAATTTATTATTATTATTATAAAAATAGCCATATTGACATATAAACAAAATGTTTCCAAAATTAAATATTATATTTTATGATTATATAATTTAATAATAATATAACAAATCTAATAAACCTAAATAGTAAAAATAATAATAATAATAAAAGTACGAATAACAAAATAAATAAAAGTAAGCTCAAATTAAATTAAAAACTGAAAAATATAAAAATAAAAGCTAATTCAAAATATTACTAGAAACTATAATAATATATAAATAATACTATGTAACGACAGATTCACTTCAGTATCATTGACATACTTTTATTTGTGATTGTTTTTACTTTTTATAGTGTACATTTTTATATCAAAATGTTAGTAATTTTTGTTGTATGTTTCTATCATTTTTATATAGTTTTTAATATTTTTATTTTTAAATTAAAGTCAGAAATGTTGCCTTGGCATTTTATGATTGTATTGATATGTATATAATCACAAAAACATGGCCAAAAAAATAATTAATTAAATGATTATAGAAAATATTACAACAATTTAAATATATCAAATTGGCTAAAAATATACCACTAACAGTACTATTGTGAATTAGAAAAAATAAATATATATTTTATACACATTTATAATATTGATTCACAGTATAAATTGGATCCTTATACACACAATTATATAGCACATTGTGCAACCTAGTAAACAAACTCATCAAACCAGATTTTTCATTACAGTTTGTATAAAAAAATGTAAAAAAGATTTCCCCAAATGATCCAGTCTTACTGTAATGAGAGGGGTCAGTGGCGTTGAGATCCAAATGCACCTTTATTAATATAAACACAAGAGGAGATCAGACAGGCAAGGTTCGGTAACAATAACAGGTGTAACGTAGACAAGGCAGATTAATCAACAGGGGCAATGCAATGGTCGGGGCAGACAGAGAGGATATCAAAAGGCAGGCAGCAAACGATCAGAGTCGTAAAAACAGTCCAGGTAATAAACAGGGAAATACACTTGGGGTAAATGCTCGGAAATGTCAGACGGGGCTAAACAAGACTTCGCCATGAGAGAGATGAAGTCCAAGGCTTATAAAGCGTGCCTGACGGAGTGCAGCTGTGTAATAAGTACAAATGAGTGATTGGTGACAGCTGTGTAATAAGTACAAATGAGTGATTGGTGACAGCTGTGTAATTAGTGCAAATGAGTGATTGGTGACAGCTGTGGGATTAGTGCAATGGTGGATGGGAAATGCAGTCCGTGGGTGATGTGCAGCTGTAGTGTGGTGCAAGAGACAATGTGGTGAGTGGGCGTGAGCTCATGAACCGGATTCGTGACACTTACTTGTGTAATTATGTACTTTTGATTGTGACTGATTGTGATATTTTTTGGCAGCAAAGAGGTGTGTGACCCTCAGATTGGTGGAGAAATCGTCATGTGTCCGCAGTGTGATAACGTCTGTCCGTACTGGAGGCTGAACACCACGTGTGAGTCGTCTAAAGTGAGTCAAACATACACAGACCTACAGCCTCTCCTCAGGAGGACTCTGGGATTTGATGTCTGATCTCAGATTTAACTGATGTATGTTTTGTTTTGTGAAATGCTCTGGAGCTGAGAATGTGTTTCTGTCTTGTTTTCCTCCACAGAGACTGTGTGTATTCGATAACTATGGGACATTAGTGTTTGCAATCTTCATGTCTGTTTGGGGTGAGTGATGTCATACGCTGGTCACATGCTAATGTTTCCAAATCTTTGTCTGCTGGCAGAAAGCCTGCTCCACATTGCAGCTTATTCTGGTCAAGAACCAGCTTGCAGCTTGATTAGTCATGTTTGTGAAATGTTTAGTTGCATTGCATTTACTTTGTTTTATATGCAATATGTTTTACACTTTACAGTAAGGATCAGTTTGTTAACGTTATTTATATCAAACCATATTGCAGATATGTTGTCAGATTTAAGTTGAACCGCGGTCCTAGCATGTGCCGAACCGTGTGTTTTTTTTCCGCGAACCGTTCCACCCTTAGTACCCACTACCAGATAAAAAACCGAGGACAGCCGTGGTTAAACGAGATAAAACGAGCGGACTGGACAGAAACGGTCATCAAAAATGCTATCAGAATAGGTTCAATAAAGTATTGTCTTTTGTTGTTATGGGCGCGTCTGAAGATTTCTTGCATCTCACGAAACAACAAACTGATGATTTATATATGATACAGTGTTGTGATTAATTGTGATCCACCTCAGTAACAGTCCTGTCAGATCATCCATCCTTTGAGTGAGAGTGTATCATTACAGGTCAGTCGATCTGGCTTTGTCCGTTAAAGTGAACCTTTTCGACATGTTTCCGTGTTGTTGTTGTTCATCAATGGCATGGACACGATGTTGTCTGGGGGTTTGGAAGAAGGACGGTGGGCGGTGCTTGGGATGGTGACTGAGTGGTTCTGACATCACATTAAGGAAGTCACAAGGGCTTGTGAAAAAGCACAGCTACTTTATGCAGGCTGTGTGCACTTTACTGTGGACTGACTTACATATCCCTAGACCTCTGGTATCATGAAAAAGTATTTGTGTTGCCTTCCTTCTGATCTCAACATGAGGAAAGAGTGAATAAACGTTATTTTTAATGAAGATTCAGACCACATCAGTTAGAACCTGGTGCTTTGTTCATGTCATTTCACCATGGTGGATAACGTTAACAAACAAAGCACAATTTGACCTTGTAATTTTCAGAAAGATTGGAACTGAAAGACGATACTGTGCAACTATATTGGATCTGACAGGAATGCTGCAAAACAAATGCGTGTTTTCATTACGTGATCACTATTGCTTTGTGTCTTCTTACAGATCATTTGATTTGTACTGAATATGTGTTTTTAACCTAAATCACAGCAGCGTCCATCTATGAGGAATGTACACAATCATAGCAGTGGGTGTTTACTCCGAGTCTACAATCCTCGCTCTGCGTCTATTCAAACACAGCGTACTGACCCTTTAAGAATCCAGCGTACCGCCGGCGGGACGCCTAGTAGTGACAGGGTAAAGTCGGCAAAAAAATAAAAATACATAAATAAATTAATGTCATATATCCACGGAAAGCTGAGATTCTTGTGATTTCATTTTAAGATACAATAAACACAGCATGTACAATCAGTGTCTTTATCAGACCACTTTTTGTTGACATAATGCAGACATGCATGATAGGCAAGGCAAGGCAAGGCAAGTTTATTTGTATAGCACATTTCATACACAGTGGTAATTCAAAGTGCTTTACATAAAAAGTGAAATAATCATTCACAGCAATAAAAACAAGGAGTTAAAAATAATAAAACAAGGAATTTTAAAATGATATAGAAATTGATTTAAAATGAAATTTAAAACAGTTAAATAGAATAGGATTATACATAAAATAATGCAGTCAGTTCGGACGTAGCACAGTGCTCATTCAACAAATGCACAGCTAAATAGATGAGTTTTGAGTCTGGATTTAAATGTGGCTAATGTTTTAGCACATCTGATCTCTTCTGGAAGCTGGTTCCAGCTGCGGGCGGCATAATAGCTAAAAGCGGACTCCCCTTGTTTTGTGTGAACCCTTGGTATTTCTAACTGACTCGACCCTAATGATCTGAGTGGTCTGTTAGGTTTATATTCAGTGAGCATATCTGCCATATATTTAGGTCCTATACCATTGAGTGACTTATAAACGAGTAAAAGTACTTTAAAATCAATCCTAAATGTAACTGGAAGCCAGTGTAAGGACCTGAGGACTGGTGTGATATGCTCATATTTTCTGGTTCTAGTCAGAATCCTGGCAGCAGCGTTCTGGATGAGCTGCAGCTGTCTAATGCTCTTCTTTGGAAGGCCGGTGAGGAGGCCATTACAATAATCCACCCTGCTGGTGATAAAGGCATGAACAAGTTTCTCCAAGTCATGACTGGAAACAAAACATCTAATTCTTGCAATGTTTTTGAGATGATAGTATGCTGATTTAGTTACTGCTTTGACATGACTACTAAAGCTAAGGTCTGTCTCCAGAATCACCCCAAGATTTCTGACTTGATTTTTAGTTGTTTGACCCCTAGAGTCAAGGTATGCATTCACCTTGAGAACTTCATCTTTGTTTCCAAATGCAATGACTTTTTTCAGTTTTCTCCTTGTTTAACTGAAGAAAGTTTTGGCACATCCAACTGTTAATTTCATCAATGCATTGGCAGAGGGAGTCAATGGGGCTATAATCATTTGGAGATAAGGCTAGGTAGATCTGGGTATCATCAGCATAGCTGTGGTAGGCAATTTGGTTCTTCCTCATTATCTGACTTAGTGGGAGCATATACAGCCTAAACAAGAGCGGTGCAAGAATAGAGCCTTGTGGGACTCCACATGTCATGGACGTCCACTTAGACTTATGCTCTCCTATACTCACATAATAACCTCTCCCTTCTAAGTATGACCTGAACCATTTGAGTGCCATCCCAGAAAGCCCGACCCAGTTTTCCAGTCTCTCTAGAAGTATGTTATGATCGACAGTGTCAAACGCAGCACTAAGATCTAGTAGTACCAGCACTGATATTTTGCCAGAATCAGAATTAAAGCGAATATCATTTATTATCTTAATGAGTGCTGTCTCTGTGCTGTGATGCACGCGGAAACCAGATTGAAAATTATCCAGGAATGATAGTACAGACATACATAGGAATAACACAGTAGGGATGCAATATAACACCAATATAAGAAAAAACCCACAAATTAAATAATATACTGTGTACAGAAATATAAATATAGGAAAAAAATGTATTTAGATTATAAATTATAAATATATATGTAATTTTAAAAGTGTACACATTTTGGATTCTATAAATAAATGTGACTATATGCTTCAGTTACTATGTGTCAGTAATTATTGACAGTGAATCTGGATGAGAAACTGAATAGCTCTAAGTGTAACCTTTCATTAGAGCCCAAAATGATGACTGTACATTAAAGCATTCAAGAATTACAGCATTGTGTGTGTCGTTGTTACAAAGCGTCGTTTGGAGTCTCCAAGTGTAATTCTTTTGGAAGCGTCTAGACATAAAATTAGATAAACATGTGTAAAACACTCATTTTCTAATATATTGTTTATCAAATGGTAGATTTGGCTTGGTAAGGCTTCATTCTGTGATCCCAATGTATTTTCCAGCTCATACCTCCCAGCTATAGTCATCTGCAGGCTTCTGTTTACAACAAAATGCAGGCAGAATTATTTTTTTCAGTGTGTTCAAAGTGCTATTACTCAATATCAGTAAGACTTACAGTGATTCTGACTGTTGAGGAACAAACCTCAGAGTGTCACCTTTCAAAGGAGACCAACACCATGCATATCATCCAGATGGCCCAAGAACAGCATGCAATTTACTTTGGGTGTGCCTTTTTTAGGCGTTTTAGGCTAATTTTACAGGAATCGTAAAGGGTTAAACACAGGACAGAAAATAGCCGATTACTTTTAAGTTATGTTTTATTGATGTAAAAATCTTAACATTACAAGTGGACCTCATAAAGCAGTACAGAGGCAGTTCATGACCCCTTTAATGCATTCATTTACAAGTTATTAATGGGACCTTCCTGTTATTACTGTAAGCTTGTAATGCAATATTTATTATTTTATAATGCAGTATCATTGTGTTAATCTTGCCGTTTTGTATGCAATGTGTTTCGTCTTTGACAGTGACTCTGTTTCTGGAGTTCTGGAAGCGCTATCAGGCCGAACTGGAGCACGATTGGGACACGGTGGAGTTTCTTCAGCAGGAGGAACAGCCTCGACCCGAATACGAGGCCAAATGCATCTATGAGAGAGTGAACCCTGTTACACGGGTATGATTTTCACTGCATGCAGCGCCTCTATTCAGATCAATTCATTGTTTTTAGGTTGTTGACATTAACAAAGAGCTTTTGTGTTTGTCTGGTATAGGAGGAAGAGAAGGTGCCGCACACGGCCTGCGGGAAGTGCATGAGAGTTTCGTGTGGCATCAGCACTGTGTTATTCTGGGTAATATTGAGCTTTCTCTTTCATACGTGTAATTAAATATTTAAAAAGGCATCTAAAAATCAACACGAAGTTAAAATAGAATACTGGGCAATAGGGCTGTCAAAATGGCTGAAAAGCTAAATTAGAATTTTGTACCTAAATTTAAAAAATTGATTTAAAAACTGAAATTCGAATTATCTTTTAATTTAAAAGGCATAATTTCTGTTAGGGGAAAAAAGCTTTTGGCTTCTCTCCTGAGGCCACAAGAAGGCACATCGAGCAAAATATTACTAATCTAAAAGTGACGTGACGTGACATACAGCCAAGTATGGTGACCCATACTCTGAATTTGTGCTCTGCAATTAACCCATCCAAAGTGAACCCACACACACACCGTGAACACACACACACACACCGTGAACACACACACCCGGAGCAGTGGGCAGACATTTATGCTGCGGCTCCAGGGGAGCAGTTGGGGGTACGATGCCTTGCTCAAGGGCACTCAGTCGTGGTATTGAGGGTGGAGAGAGCGCTGGACATTCACCCCCAACTGCACCCATTCAACTGAAATAAGTACATTGCATTAATATTCTTACCCTTAATTAAATATTTCGCTGAGGCACCTTTACGGAATTTGTTTCTGAACTATCCCCCAGAAATGTGGCTTGATGCAAACCTGTTTCTGCACTCTACAGGCAGTTCTTTTGACCCCAGGGCTTGGTTTTTGCTCTGATATGCATTATCAGGTGTTAGATCTTTTAAGACGTGTGTGCCTTTTTCAAATCATACCATTCAAAGTGTAGTAACATCTACGAACCGTATGAATGCTACTGAGCTAAATTTCAACTGTTCCAGGTAAGGGTATGAATAAATACGTATGCAATGGAATCATTTAAGAATTAATTTTTAATACATTTGAAACATGTAAAAAAAAAAAAAAATGTTTTTGCTTTACCATTATGGTGTATGGAGTGTAGACTGATGTGGGGAATATATATTTTTTTTTAAAGCAGTTTAACATAAGGCAGCAATATAACAAAACTTGAAAAATGAATACCTTTGGAAAGCGCTGAACGTCTTTTGAGATCACGTGCGTTCACATCACGCATGTAAAAGGCTTGCAAATGTCATTTTGTGTTGATTTGAGAGCTTGAATGTATCATCTGCCTGTCTGATGCTTTTGTTGTAGGTTCTGTTGATCATAGCGTCGGTGGTCGGCGTGATCGTGTACCGTCTGTCGATGTTCATAATTTTCTCTGTGAAGCTGCGAAATGATATGATGAATACTAAGGAGTTGGAGCCATTCAAAGAGTATGTCACCCCTCAGATGGCCACGTCCATCACAGCCTCCATCATCAGCTTCATCATCATCATGATTCTCAACAACCTCTACGAGAAAGTGGCCATCTGGATCACAGACTTCGGTAAGTGACCCCCTTTTATTTATGTTTTTGTATAATAATATAAATGAGTTTATAGTAACTATATTTTTTTTTATTCTTTCATCCTTTAAAAAAATATATATATTTAGTATTACTATTTAGGTTTATTATTATTTAGGTTTATTTAGATTTTAAAAAATCAGACAGTTTTAGTTCATTTTTAGTTTTTATTTCTTTTCAGATACCGATTTTATTGCTTCAATGTAAAATGATTTTTTGCCAAGGCAACATTTATAATATTTTTTTTAATATTTTGATTTGCGTGTTCTTTTTTAAATATATTTTAAATCATTTAATTTTTGGAATTTTCATTTGTATTATTTATATGCTATTATAATTGTTAATACTGTTTTGAATTAGCTTTCATTTTAATATTTTTAGTTAAATATTTTGTAATTTAAAAGTTTTTTTATTTCAATATTATCATTTTATTTTATTTATTTTTATTTCCAGTTAGTAATTTTACTCCTTCAACTTAAACTTAATTTAGTTGCAAAGGCAACATTTCACTTGTTTTTTTGGCTTCATTTCAGCTTTATTTCAATTTTTGATAACAATAATTACCCTGATTTGCATGTTCCCAATTCTCTAATGTCAGTTAAAGTTCTCATGGCATGCAGGTAAACAAAATAAAATATGAAATTATTTAAAAACTGTTTATTAATTTATTGCAGTTTGTCATTTGTATGATTTAATTCATTATTAGCTTTCAAACCCCACTTTAAGAAACCCTGACTTATCATGACGTTTTTATCATGAAAGCTCATTCTGTGTGCTGCAGAGCTGCCGCGGACCAAAACCGAGTACGAGAACAGCCTGACGCTGAAGATGTTCCTCTTTCAGTTTGTGAACTATTACTCGTCCTGCTTCTACATCGCTTTCTTCAAAGGGAAGGTGGTGGGCTATCCGGGAGAGCCTGTCTACTGGTTTGGTGCGTTCCGCAATGAGGAGGTGAGACTTTAGTGAGACGAAGAGGTACTACAGGCAAACATCTGCATGAATTGATCTACAAGTGAATGTAACATGTACACTGTTATGTTCAGTGTGATCCTGGCGGCTGTCTGACTGAACTGACCACACAGCTGTCCATCATCATGACAGGAAAGGCCGTCTGGAACAACATACAGGAGGTCCTACTGCCGTGAGTTTCACACAGAAACCACAAACTGATTCATGACATGCTGACATTATCACTGAAAATCATCCAATCTGTCGCTCAGTGCATAAAAACAAACCATATTCATGTTTACGGTAGTGCAGTTACAATAGACATCTGTGGTGTAAGACAGTAATGTGATAAAATGACTCCTGTCATGATCTAGTAAAGCTACTGAAAACGCTTTGGAGTGAGTGGAAAAAATATTTCTGTACTAATTTATATATATATATATATATATATATATATATTTATTTTTTTGTAATGGGCTTTTGGTCTTTTTCTTACTTTTTTGTATATAACTGTTTAGGTTTAATTTGTATTTATTTATTTAAAGTTCGTAATTTAGTGCTTTCACTTAAACTTATTCCAGTTTCTAAAACATTTTTATTTTAATTCAGCTGTATTTCAATTACCAAAAAATTGTTATTCGTTTTTTATAGTTTAATGAGACCAAATTTTGTTGTAGTAAAGTATAGATTTTATTCATATTTTGCATTTGTTTTTATATTTTATGTTTTAATTTGAAAGTTTTAGTCATTTTGTTGCGTTTTTATTAGTTAACCATCAGCACTGATAAAGGTTATTATAGTTTACTTGAAATAATATAAATGTTAACTGAATTAACTGAAACATAAATAAACTAAAACTTATATATATATATTAGTGCTGTCAAAGTTAACACATTAACACAAATTCCTTTTAACGGCACTAATTTTATTAACGCGCGATTAACGCAGCGCATATTTTTTGTTTGACCCGTGGCCCAACCCCTTAATTGGAGAAATGGAGATGCACAGTGTTGCCAACTTAGCAACAGTGCAGACCCCATTAGCAACTTTGTTCCCCTATAAAAAGCGCCCAAACCTTATTTAGTCTCTGAGAATCACCGGTACTGCTGTGCGAGCGAGAGGTCTTGCTTTCCCAGCACGCGCACACACCTCTCTCTCTCTTGCTCTCTCTCTCTCTCTGCGTCTGCTCAGTTTCTGTTCAGCGCGCGCACACACACCTCTCTCTCTCTGCGTCTGCTCAGTATCTGTTCAGCGCGCACACACACCTCTCTCTCTCTTGCTCTCTCTCTCTCCGCGTCTGCTTCAGTTTCTGTTCAGCGCGCGCACTCACACATCTCTCTCTCTGCGTCTGGCTCAGTTTCTGTTCAGCGTGCGCACACACCTCTCTCTCTCGCTTTCTCTCTCTCTGCGTCTGGTTCAGTTTTTGTTCAGCGCGCACACACACCTCTCTCTCTCTCTGCCTCTGGTTCCGTTTCTGTTCAGCGCGCGCACACACCTCTCTCTCTCTCCGCGTCTACTTCAGTTTCTGTTCAGCGCGCACACACCTCTCTCTCGCTCTCTCTCTGCATCTGCTTCAGTTTCTGTTCAGCGCGCGCACACACCTCTCTCTCTCGCTCTCTCTCTCTCTCTGCATCTGCTTCAGTTTCTGTTCAGCGCGCGCACACACCTCTCGCTCTCTGCGTCTGCTCAGTTTCTGTTCAGCGCGCGCACTCACACATCTCTCTCTCTCTGCGTCTGCTCAGTTTCTGTTCAGCGCGCACACTCACACATCTCTCTCTCTCTGCGTCTGCTCAGTTTCTGTTCAGCGCGCGCACTCACACATCTCTCTCTCTCTGCGTCTGCTTCAGTTTCTGTTCAGCGCGCACACTCACACATCTCTCTCTCTCTGCGTCTGCTTCAGTTTCTGTTCAGCGCGCGCTCTCACACATCTCTCTGCGTCTGCTCCGTTTCTGTTCAGCGCGCGCACACACTAGAGGTCTGCTACCCGACCGGAACCCGCGGGTCCCGAAATACTTTCGGGTTTCGGGTCGGGTTTCGGGTTAATGTTTAATGGATAGCCTCGGGCTCGGGTCGGGTTCGGGTTTGTAGCTAAACCAAAACTATATGCAGAGGCTTCGTTGCTTTCATAGACGCACGCACACACATTGCACACAGATATCAGAGATCGCGCACAAACAGCACAGAAACTTTTATTAGTAAAAAAGCTTCGACAGACTACTGACTCACAAGTCACAACATTATATTTATCTGCAATGAGGCGGCAAAATCGCTGTTTTTGAAGTAACTAAGCCTCATTGCTTGTAGAGAGAGACGCGCAGACGCAGGTTCACATGCACGCGCAACGTTCATCCCTCTCTCGGTCTCTCTCTCTCTAATTCAAATAAATGATTAATTCATTCAAATAAATACAATCTTATTTAAGATCTTATGTCTGATTTAAAGTAGACAGAATGCTAACGAGCCTTAACTGACAAAAAATGACCATAATTTGCACGGTGGAAGAATTATCTTCTTGTCCATACAAAATGCATAAACTCGGCAGAATGTATGCGACCGCTGCACCTGATGTTCACAAACTTTCATAACTGGTAAATGTTTGTGAAATGGCAGAGCCTTGATTAATCTGTTACTTTGCATGCAATCGTGAAATGAAACCTTTTTCCTTATTTTTTTTAGTTATTCGTTGTGGGGGGGGGTTGGGGGTGATTTCGGGTCGGGTTCGGGCTCTAAATTTAACTGTGCCGGTCGGGTCGGGTTGGGTCAAACGATCTCGGGTACGGGCCGGGTTCGGGCTTCAGTTTTGAGCCCGTGCAGACCTCTAGCACACATCTCTCTCGCTCTCTCTCTCTCTGCGTCTGCTTCAGTTTCTGTTCAGCGCGCACACACACACCTCTCTCTCGCTCTCTCTCTCTCTGCGTCTGCTTCAGTTTCTGTTCAGCGCGCGCACTCACACATCTCTCTCTCTCTGCGTCTGCTTCAGTTTCTGTTCAGCGCGCGCACTCACACATATCTCTCTCTCTGCGTCTGCTTCAGTTTCTGTTCAGCGCGCGCACTCACACATATCTCTCTCTCTCACTCTCTCTCTGCATCTGCTTCAGTTTCTGTTCAGCGCGCGCACTCACACATCTCTCTCTCTCTCTGCATCTGCTTCAGTTTCTGTTCAGCGCACTCACACATCTCTCTCTCTCTGCGTCTGCTTGTTTCTGTTCAGCGCGCGCACTCACACATCTCTCTCTCTCTGCATCTGCTTCAGTTTCTGTTCAGCGCGCGCACTCACACATCTCTCTCTCTCTGCGTCTGCTCAGTTTCTGTTCAGCGCGCGCACACACCTCTCTCTCTCCGCGTCTGCTCAGTTTCTGTTCAGCGCACGCACTCACACATCTCTCGCTCTCTCTCTCTCCGCATCTGCTCAGTTTCTGTTCAGCACGCGCACACACCTCTCTCTCTCTCGCTCTCTCTCTCTCTGCGTCTGCTTCAGTTTTTGTTCAGCGCGCGCACTCACACCTCTCTCTCTCTGCGTCTGCTCAGTTTCTGTTCAGCGCGCACACACACCTCTCTCTCTCTCTGCGTCTGCTCAGTTTCTGTTCAGCACGCGCACACACCTCTCTCTTTCTCTCTCTCGCTCGCTCTCTCTCTGCATCTGGTTCAGTTTCTGTTCAGCACGCGCACACACCTCTCTCTCTCTCGCTCTCTCTCCGCGTCTGCTTCAGTTTCTGTTCAGCGCGCGCACACACCTCTCTCTCTCTCTGCGTCTGCTTCAGTTTCTGTTCAGCGCGCGCACTCACACATCTCTCTCTCTGCGTCTGCTCAGTTTCTGTTCAGCGTGTGCACACACCTCTCTCTCGCTCTCTCTCTCTCTCTGCGTCTGCTTCAGTTTCTCTTCAGTGCGCGCACTCACACATCTCTCTCTGTGTCTGCTTCAGTTTCTCTTCAGCGCACTCACACATCTCTCTCTCTCCGCGTCTGCTCAGTTTCTGTTCAGCGCACGCACTCACACATCTCTCTCTCTCTGCGTCTGCTCAGTTTCTGTTCAGCGTGTGCACACACCTCTCTCTCGCGCTCTCTCTCTCTGCATCTGCTTCAGTTTCTCTTCAGCGCGCGCACTCACACATCTCTCTCTGTGTCTGCTTCAGTTTCTCTTCAGTGCACTCACACATCTCTCGCTCTCTGCATCTGCTCAGTTTCTGTTCAGCGCGCGCACTCACACATATCTCTCTCTCTGCGTCTGCTTCAGTTTCTGTTCAGCGCGCGCACTCACACATATCTCTCTCTCTCACTCTCTCTCTCTGCATCTGCTTCAGTTTCTGTTCAGCGCGCGCACTCACACATCTCTCTCTCTCTGCATCTGCTTCAGTTTCTGTTCAGCGCACTCACACATCTCTCTCTCTCTGCGTCTGCTTGTTTCTGTTCAGCGCGCGCACTCACACATCTCTCTCTCTCTGCGTCTGCTCAGTTTCTGTTCAGCGCGCGCACACACCTCTCTCTCTCCGCGTCTGCTCAGTTTCTGTTCAGCGCACGCACTCACACATCTCTCGCTCTCTCTCTCTCCGCGTCTGCTCAGTTTCTGTTCAGCACGCGCACACACCTCTCTCTCTCTCGCTCTCTCTCTCTCTGCGTCTGCTTCAGTTTTTGTTCAGCGCACGCACTCACACCTCTCTCTCTGCGTCTGCTCAGTTTCTGTTCAGCGCGCACACACACCTCTCTCTCTCTCTGCGTCTGCTCAGTTTCTGTTCAGCACGCGCACACACCTCTCTCTTTCTCTCTCTCGCTCGCTCTCTCTCTGCATCTGGTTCAGTTTCTGTTCAGCACGCGCACACACCTCTCTCTCTCTCGCTCTCTCTCCGCGTCTGCTTCAGTTTCTGTTCAGCGCGCGCACACACCTCTCTCTCTCTCTGCGTCTGCTTCAGTTTCTGTTCAGCGCGCGCACTCACACATCTCTCTCTCTGCGTCTGCTCAGTTTCTGTTCAGCGTGTGCACACACCTCTCTCTCGCTCTCTCTCTCTCTCTGCGTCTGCTTCAGTTTCTCTTCAGTGCGCGCACTCACACATCTCTCTCTGTGTCTGCTTCAGTTTCTCTTCAGCGCACTCACACATCTTTCTCTCTCCGCGTCTGCTCAGTTTCTGTTCAGCGCACGCACTCACACATCTCTCTCTCTCTGCGTCTGCTCAGTTTCTGTTCAGCGTGTGCACACACCTCTCTCTCGCGCTCTCTCTCTCTGCATCTGCTTCAGTTTCTCTTCAGCGCGCGCACTCACACATCTCTCTCTGTGTCTGCTTCAGTTTCTCTTCAGCGCACTCACACATTTCTCGCTCTCTGCATCTGCTCAGTTTCTGTTCAGCGCGCGCACTCACACATATCTCTCTCTCTGCGTCTGCTTCAGTTTCTGTTCAGCGCGCGCACTCACACATATCTCTCTCTCTCACTCTCTCTCTCTGCATCTGCTTCAGTTTCTGTTCAGCGCGCGCACTCACACATCTCTCTCTCTCTGCATCTGCTTCAGTTTCTGTTCAGCGCACTCACACATCTCTCTCTCTCTGCGTCTGCTTGTTTCTGTTCAGCGCGCGCACTCACACATCTCTCTCTCTCTGCATCTGCTTCAGTTTCTGTTCAGCGCGCGCACTCACACATCTCTCTCTCTCTGCGTCTGCTCAGTTTCTGTTCAGCGCGCGCACACACTCTCTCTCTCTCCGCGTCTGCTCAGTTTCTGTTCAGCGCACGCACTCACACATCTCTCGCTCTCTCTCTCTCCGCGTCTGCTCAGTTTCTGTTCAGCACGCGCACACACCTCTCTCTCTCTCGCTCTCTCTCTCTCTGCGTCTGCTTCAGTTTTTGTTCAGCGCGCGCACTCACACCTCTCTCTCTCTGCGTCTGCTCAGTTTCTGTTCAGCGCGCACACACACCTCTCTCTCTCTCTCGCGTCTGCTCAGTTTCTGTTCAGCGCGCGCACACACCTCTCTCTTTCTCTCTCTCGCTCGCTCTCTCTCTGCATCTGGTTCAGTTTCTGTTCAGCACGCGCACACACCTCTCTCTCTCCGCGTCTGCTTCAGTTTCTGTTCAGCGCGCGCACACACCTCTCTCTCTCTCTGCGTCTGCTTCAGTTTCTGTTCAGCGCGCGCACTCACACATCTCTCTCTCTGCGTCTGCTCAGTTTCTGTTCAGCGTGTGCACACACCTCTCTCTCGCGCTCTCTCTCTCTGCATCTGCTTCAGTTTCTCTTCAGTGCGCGCACTCACACATCTCTCTCTGTGTCTGCTTCAGTTTCTCTTCAGCGCACTCACACATCTCTCTCTCTCCGCGTCTGCTCAGTTTCTGTTCAGCGCACGCACTCACACATCTCTCTCTCTCTGCGTCTGCTCAGTTTCTGTTCAGCGTGTGCACACACCTCTCTCTCGCGCTCTCTCTCTCTGCATCTGCTTCAGTTTCTCTTCAGCGCGCGCACTCACACATCTCTCTCTGTGTCTGCTTCAGTTTCTCTTCAGCGCACTCACACATCTCTCGCTCTCTGCATCTGCTCAGTTTCTGTTCTGCGCGCGGCAGAGAAGAGCAGAGCTTAATTCAGTTAAACACAGATATTGTTGCTTGCTTCTCTAATTTTACATGCAAGTATATCCAAAATCACAGCACAGCTATTGTCATTATCTTATGGGTATTTTATTTAATCAGACAATGGCTCTATTATAAGGATTTTTGTGCAGATTAACATCTTGTAAAGGAGAGCTAGTTATGAAGTCTTAATGGGTTGCGTTTCAATCACTTTTTCATATTCATCCCATTGTCTGATAACAGAAACAGTAAGATATATAAATGAAAACTGTTTTATTGCGAATTTGGCTGCATCAAAATACAGTATGTGGGCACAGAGTGGGAAACAAATGCAATAATAAATAATATATGTACATGTTGCTTGTTCAGAAGAAGTGAGCTGCCCTGTCCTGCAAAAAATGTAAACAGGTTTGTGTCAGTAAATTGCTCAGTGCAAAGAAACAGAAGTAATGGGAACCTGGTGTTTATTTTTTCATGAGTCTAATAGACATAAACAAGTTCTTTGAAAAGCATCTTTGACCTTTGAAACATGTCTACTCTTCATGCTCTATGTTAACTATGGTTTCAATAATAATAAACATACATTTGTATAAAGCATCCATATTTGTCCATGCCCATGTTGATTAGAGTATTAAAAACTTGAAAAGTATTAATTTAAGGTACATTTAAAACAAATAAATATGTGCGATTAATCACGAGTTAACTCATGACAATAATGCGATTAATCACGATTAAATATTTTAATCGATTTACAGCCCTAATGTATATAAAAATTGATTTTAAATCAAAATGAAAAATCGAAATGAAATAAATATTAATAAAAACTATAATCATATCTCAATGATTGCAAAATACCACAGCCACCTAGTAACAGACTTAAAACTGCAGCGATTAATAACCAGTGGTGTTTCTAGGTGGGTGAAGAATCTGATGTTTCGTCATTGCACCAAGGTGGGTTCAGAGAAAGTGATTCCTCGCTGGGAACAGGACTATCAACTCCAGTCGATAGGAAAGCTTGGCTTGTTTTATGAATATCTGGAGATGGGTGAGACTTTACACACACTTGAACCATGAGATGCTGCTGTATATTAACACATTTGTCTTAAAATGATAGTTCATGCAAAAATGAAAATTTGCTTCTAATTTTCTCACCCTCAGGAGATCCGTGATGTACGTGACTTTTTTTTCTTCAGTACAATAGTAAAGAAGATTTTTAGCTGAAATTGTGGTCCTTGGTGATTCATAAAATGCATGTCAATAGCTATGTTTCCATCCAAAGATTTGAATTAAACTTATGCACAAAACTGGAATAATGCATAAAACATATGCAAATAAAGCACCGTTTCCATCCAACGAGTCAAAGAGAACAAAATCATCACTTCCTGATAAACTGGCACTAAATATCCCTAAGAAAACGCTCCGGTTACTATCGTAACCTTGGTTCCCTGAGAGCGGGAACGAGACATCACGGAGAATTTCTCCGTTAGGGGAACTCCTTCCCTCCAACCTTTCCTGAAGACCTATTGGCTCACGCCAGTCCAAATGACTGGCCAATTGTCGCGAAGCATGCAAATACGAGCTCGAGAGGCAGTATAAATGCGGCGCCCGCGACAATTACGTCAGAATCTGATACTGAACGCCGCTTGGCTGAACGAGCAGCGATCACGGCGATCACCGTGATGTCTCGTTCCCGCTCTCAGGGAACCGAGGTTACGATAGTAACCGGAGCGTTCCCTTTCAAGCTTTCACGAGACATCACGGAGAATTTCTCCGTTATGGGAACGCTATTCAATCCCGCCGTGAGAGAGGCTACGGGCAGCCTGTACCAGTTACACAGCGAGGTAGAATTGACCATATGCACGGAGCGCTTTTCAGAACTTCCGGATAAAGATACGCCAGCTCGTAAACTTCCGGTGAAGCTCATTTTATATGTGCTGTATATAGGTAGAGACTCTCACAGAAACCTCTCCTGCCTAATTTTAATCAGAATTGGAGAAAAAAACTCCAAAAACTCCGTAAATAATGACCGCGGCGTTAACAGACAGTTTCATGTTATTAAAGAACATATCATTTTATATGCACAGTCTTGTTATCTCAGGAAAATACCCATACACGTCACTTTACATTTAAATGCTGGCAAATAAACACCATCTTAACAGTTTAGGCAGTTAGGCTAATCTCTTAAACGACATCGTAATAATCAATATCTTACCTTCAGACTTCAGAGCAATGAACACTTTTAAAATCGTATAAAAAATGTAAAGCCTTTATTATTTCTCAAATCTGTGTGGTAAAATTCACTTTATTTAAAGGTTCACTTTTCATTCATGAAGAAATGTGCCAAAAAAGTGTCAAAAAAAAAAAAAAGACTTACGCATTAAATTAAGCAATTTTAATTACCGTTATAACCAGGAGATGGCAGTATAGGATCCTTTATTGGCTGATGCTGCCATATATAAACTGCCTAGTTTTTTTCTCGTCTTCTGATTTATTATAATATAAATATTATAACAAATTTAGTACTTTATCGCACTGAAGTATAAAGTATAGCAAGTGCAGGAAGTCACAAAGTCACTTGTCATTTGAATAAATAAATCAATTAGGCCAGACGACAGACTATAATGCTGAATTATTTAAATACAAAACAAATTATTTGGTATAATAATAATGTGTTCGATATTTTGAAATGTTTAGATTGAATTGAATAACTAGGCTACATCGTTTAAGTTTGATCCAACACAGACCTGTAGTTTTGTTAGTCTGAATTGAGTCTGAATCACTTAATGCACAGCTCTATTTTGACATCGGCTCAGATGAATCATCAATCATAACAATGACTTGCCGCATAATTTAACGGATTCACTCGTGTAAATTTAACATTCGCTTGTGTCATTCCTGAAATGGAATACGTGCACGTTTGGTCATCTTAGACAAACAAAACTTCTAATTGTGAATGGATTATGTAGAGAAACCAAGCACAGGACGCTCCTCTTACAGCACAGTACAGTTGACCGGAAATGACTGAGCCGGCTTATCTACAACCAGGAAGTAACCGTGCATACGGTCAATTCCCATCAATAACGGCGCTCGTAGGGCGGGCTCACAGCTGATAGGTGGAGATAAGCCAATGAGCGACTACACCTCAGGTATACTAAATTTGCATATCTGGCAAGTGACTATATGGGCTGCGCTGAGAGCAGGGCAGAACCCATTCAGCAATAGCAGTATTATAGGAGCTATACAGAGTTAACTGTGTTTGAGCAGCATACCCTAACATGACCATGTCCGCGGCACTGAACTCAGGGCCGACAATAACAACCACTTCATAGAGGGCTGCGTAATGTACTGTACAAACAGCACCTCCCACAAAAAAAGGTAACGTTAGCAACATGAATTAGTTACTCACCGACCGCACTTGGGAGGCTAAGGACTGAACGTCCAGCTTGTAAAACCTGGCGAAGGTATTCTGCGAAGACCAACCGGCTGCCAAGCAAATATCTTGAATACACATACCTCTTGACCATGCTCAGGTGGAGCGATAACCCTCGTTGAACAGCCCCTAATGTGCAGAGGGCATTTTCTAAACCTTGGGTTGTATATGCCTCCGTGATAGCGTCCACAATCCAGTGTGACAGACTTTGTTTCGATATGGCTCGGCCCTTCATACACCCACCATAGCACCCAAAAGCTGGATCGATTGCCAAAAACTGGCTGAACGGTTAATGTAAAATCTCAAAGCCCTGACGGGGCAAACTGCAGTCTGGGCGTCCGCACTCTGTGAGGGCGATGATTTAGTAGCAAGGGCTGACAGCGAAACCGTCTCTGTCCTTTCGAAGGGGGTAGACAGTGATTTAGGCACGTATTCTTTCCAATCTCGGCCGGAGAGTGACACTGCAGTCCCCGGGACCGAATCGAATGCAGTCGCTGTCTACAGAAAAAGCGTGTAAATGCTCTATGCGCTTAGCCGAGGCGAAGGCCAGAAGGACTGTAGTTTTAAGGAATAGCTCCTTCAAACCTACGGATGTTAAAGGCCCAAATGGTGGCTGTGAGAAGGATCTTATCCCACTTCCTAGTCCCAGGGCGAAAACGAAAGTGGACATGGGGGATGTAGTCTTTTTTACCGAACGACTGCCCGCTCTGCGGGGAACGAACAATGGCTTCAGTGTCGATGGTAACGATCCACTATCCAGTCTGTGCAGCGGGAAACTCAGAACATACGATACGGTGCAAGTAGTCGGGTCGATATGAGCCTGACTCTTTCACAAACACTCCCCATTTTGAAGCATACAAACGTCTTGTAGAGGGTGTTTGCGCTCCCATGAGCGTGCGAGCATGCGAGACTGTAAGGCGCCCATCTCCTCTGATACCCCTGAAGCGATCACACATGATGGCTCCATAGTTCCAGGTTCGAGTGCCACACCGAGCCGTCCACCTGGGATAGCATATGATTCCTGCCGGGGATCGACCAAGGCGGTGCCTCCAGCAGTTCCGTCAAGTCTGGGAACCCAGGCTGGTCCGGGGCGATGAGTATCACTGATGCTCGCTCCTCCCTGATCTCTCATAACACCAGTGGCAACATTTCTTGATCGGAGGAAAAGCATACAGCCTAGATGCTGGCCAGTGTGATGTCAGCGGGGAGTGCGTGTTCCCGCTCTTGGCGAACAGATCCACCTCTGCTCTCCTTAATGCTAGCGGTTCCAAATCATCCGAACTGACTCGGGGTGCAATCTCCACTCTCCTTGAGGAATCCCTCGAAAACGTGTCCGCCCCTTCGGATCAGGAGACCGTGGATGTGCGCAGCTCTGATGAAGAGGAAGACAGTCCGTTGCCTGCTTGCACAGCGCCCTTGAGCAAATTCCTCTCTGGTGATTTATATACGAAACCACAGACGTGTTGTCGGTGTGAATCAGTACATGCTGCTGTTCCAGCTGTGGCTGAAAATCCTTTAGACCTAAGAAGACTGCTTCCAGCTCCAGGCGGTTTATGTGCCACCGGCTCTGAGATTCCAGCTACAGTCCCGCAGCTGGCATTCCCTCGCACACTGCTCCCCAGCCGTGAGTCGATGCAGCCGTCGTGACCATCACGCGCGACGCTACGGAGCACAGGGGAACTCCCCGGCTGAAGTGATCTGGGTTGCGTCAGAGCTTCGATGTGGCCGCGATGCGCAAACATCCCGAAGTCCACGCATACCGCTGAATCCGCCGCCCTGAGTCCGAGCAGTCTCTGAAAATCCTTCAACTGAACAGAGCTGCCTTGCCTGAAAAGGCGCAGGGAAGACAAATTGGCCGCGGCTCGATCTCGCGAGAGGTGGGCTTTCATCTCCACGCGATCTCACGAGAGGCAGGCTCTCATCCCCACGCGATCTCGCGAGAGGCGGGCTCTCATCCCCACGCGATCTCGCGAGAGGCGGGGGCGAGAATGCTCTCTGCATGTTGACACATAGCCCTAGGGACTCCAAGTGAATAAGCAGCGAGTCTATGTGGCTGATAAGCGTATCCAGGGACTGAGCTAAAATCATCCAATCGTCCAGATAGTTGAGGATGCGCCTTCCACTCGATCTAAGGGGGAAGTGCTGCATTGATGCACTTTGAAAGTGCGTGGGGCCAGAGCAGCCCGGACGGGAGAACAGAGTATTGGTACGCTGTGCTTTTCCTTGACAGTTGACAGCATACCTCAGAAAACCGTCTGTGATGCGGTGCTATCTGAATGTGAAAGTACGCGTCCTTTAAATCCACGGACGCAAACCAGTCCCCGTGGCGAATTTGCGCCAGGATCTGCTTTAGCATTAACATCCTGAACGGATGCTTGCCAAGCGCACTGTTGATGGGTCCGAGATCTAGAATCGTCCACCCTCTCTCTTAGGCACCCCAAATAGCGGCTGGACAAAACAGCCGTCCCGCCTGCTCGCTGAGACTTGTTCTATCGCTCCTTCTCCGAGCAATTTGCATAGCTCTTGTTTAGGATAAGGGCATTTCGAGTCAGTGTTAGAGACTACACCACGCCATTGAAACTGGGTGGTTTGCATATGAATTGAAGGGTGTACCCTCGCTCTTATGCAGAGCAACCAGCGTGAGATTCTTGGAATAGCTTCTCACGCGCTCAGGAACTGACACAGCGGCTATAGCGGCTTGGCAGCTATAACCCGTGTGGGCAGTGGGTCCGGTCGCTCAGGGGAGGGGCGAGCGGCGTTGGTGACTGAGTGAGGAAAGAGCTCCTTGTGCAAACGTATGTTTTTAATGAACAGACGTCGTCCCACACATTTTTACAATTTTGAGACAGCTTGAGGGCTCCCGTACTGGTCGTGGTGCCTCTTCCTGGGTCTCTTTAAACTTGTCCAAGAAGACCTCGATCCCGCGGTCTGCTATATTATAATGGCTGTAATAACTACAGGCTGACTATGCTATACGACCTAGTTGAACACCACGTGTAGGGGCGTAAACAACTGCCGTAATAGTCCGGCGAAATCTGGAGGCTGATAGGATGCGCCCATCAGGGCATCAGGTGACTCCTCACCTTTGCGCGCTTCCCGCTTAGGGGTGTCATGTGACTCCTCACCTTCGCGTGCTTCCCGCGTAGGGGTGTCATGTGACTCCTCACCTTCGCGCGCTTCCCGCGTAGGGGTGTCAAGTGACTCGCCTTCGCGCGCTTTCCGCGCAGGGGCATCAGGTCCCATCGCCTTTGCGCGCTTTTCTGTTGAGGTGTACTTCATGCACCGCAAGGACGCCCTATCGCCTTGAATGAGTGAGAGAGCGGAGTCCTCTACACACGGCAGCCGCTGATGAGGGGATGTTATCATGTGAATTAGAAATGTCCTCTACACACGGCAGCCGCTGATGAGGGGATGTTATCATGTGAATTAGAAAATGTCCTCTACACACGGCAGCCGCTGATGAGGGGCTGTTATCATGTGAATTAGAAAAATGTCCTCTACACACGGCAGCCGCTGATGAGGGGCTGTTATCATGTGAATTAGAAAAATGTCCTCTACACACGGCAGCCGCTGATGAGGAGCTGTTATCATGTGAATTAGAAAAATGTCCTCTACACACGGCAGCCGCTGATGAGGGGCTGTTATCATGTGAATGAGAGGTTGTCCCATACACACGGCAGCCACTGATGAGGGGCTGGTATCCTGTGAATGAGTGAGGAGCTAAGTGATTGTGCTTTGCAAACAGCAGAACGCCGCTCTGAGGCGGGGGCTGCATGCTTACACAGTGAGTTTTTCCGTGCGGCATCTGCGGCGACGTGAGATCCCTTTGCTCCCGCATCTGCCTTCGGCTCTCCGCACCGCCATGGAAGGGGGGCGTGAGAAGCCGGGCTGATGTCTTGTCCTGCAGGTTCGACGGTGAGAGGAATGCAGACATTTAGTCGGCATGGGCTCATCACCTGAGTCCCGAAGGTCCACCGCTGATCAGAGGGCAAACGGACTACCTTTAAGAAAATGTCATACTCACCTGAACCCTGCAGAGGAGCAGCCATGAGGCCTGCCCTCGAATGAGCGAACCTTAACCGTGAGCTGTAATAGTTTAAGCCATAACCTAGGTTCAGCAAAGTGAAGAAAAAGATTCTGACGTAATTGTCGCGGGCGCCGCATTTATACTGCCTCTCGAACTTGTATTTGCATGCTTCGCGACAATTGGCCAGTCCCAATAGGTCTTCAGGAAAGGTTGGAGGGAAGGAGTTCCCATAACGGAGAAATTCTCTGTGATGTCTCATGAAAGCTCGAAAGGGAACTAGGAAAAGCCACTGAATATGATACATTTCATACAGCCTATGATAAATTACTTGCGCCTCCGAGCGAGCAGACAAAACTCAATAAATTGCTTTCGGAGGGGAACGCAGTCGTGTCAGACAATTACACAGAAATACTTTGACAACACACATTGCTCAGGCAGAATGGCCATAATAACATATAGATGCTGTGAACGAGATCGGTCCAATGAGGTCTTATGAAGAGAAATGATCAGTGTGTGCAAGAAACTGAACATTATTTACAACATTATTACCTGTAATCTGGAGCCTCAGACAAACAGGGAAATCTGATTATTTCCTACGAACTGGTTTCTTTTGGACAGTTTGTTTCAATGAAGTGGTACAAATACTTGATTCATGAGTTTGTTTACCCAATCACATGAAACATACTAATTATATTATTAATGCACCCAGTAATGATGTGAAACATGGATATTTTGCATGTTTAAAGATAAAGAAAATAATTAACTAGTCTTTATCAGCAGTCCAGTATCTCCGGTCCGAGTCGAACTGTTTCCTCAGTTCAGTGACTGTAGGGGTAAATGGAGCACTGAATCAGTTCATTCATCATAGGGTCAGGTATGCAGATATTTTGGCTAAATTCAAATCAGAGTAACTGTCAGGCATCTGAAAGTGAGTTTTGGTTGAGTAACTTGTAGATCTGTGCTGCTCGAGTCGTGAACTGTTTCAGAAGATTCAGTCTGATTTAAATAACTGGTTTATTCAGTTCACTATAAAGAACTAGTTCAAAAGAATGATCAGTCAGGAGACTGTGGATTATAGGTAATAATGCTGTAAATTAGGTTTATTTTCTTGCACAAACTGATCGTCTCGCTTCCTAAATCAGGAGTGATAGGGATTAATTATGTTGCCTGTAAACTTGCTTTCATTCTTGGAGTGCTGGTAGCCATTCACTTGCAGTTTTTGAATCACCAAAGACGATGATTTTAGCAAAAAAATCACCTAAGAATATGCTAAATTCACCTTGACTTGACGGGGAGTAAATTAACAACACATGTTCATTTTTTGTTGAACTACCCTTTAATTCTTTTGGTTTGTATGTTTGCAGTGATCCAGTTTGGTTTTGTGACTCTGTTTGTGGCGTCCTTCCCGTTGGCTCCTCTCCTGGCGCTGTTTAACAACCTGTGTGAAATCCGTGTGGACGCCTGGAAGATCACGACTCAGTTTCGGCGGATAGTTCCAGAAAAGGCCCAAGACATCGGCGCCTGGCAGGCCATCCTGCAGGGGGTGGCGATTCTAGCGGTGGCCACAAATGTGTGTTGAGAGGAAGTCGTTGTTTTTGCATCTTGTGTAATTGAGGTCACGTTCACTCACTGTGGGTCATTCCTCTCCAGGCTGCCATCATTGCCTTCACCTCTGACATGATCCCTCGGCTGGTTTACTACTGGGCGTTTTCTGTCAGCCCTTATTATAATGGATCTGACCACACCATGACGGGCTTCATCAACAGCTCGCTGTCTGTCTTCAAGATTAAAGACTTCGGTGACAAAAAACCTGATTTTGACACACCGTACTGGTTCAACAACTTTACCACATGCCGGTGAGCTCATAAAACAACCAGCTGTAACTACACTAAAATGCTTTCAGTTTATCCTTTTATAAGCTCACCACTTTTACAAGCATTCTTCTGCATGCTTATATGGGAATGACGGTTTAATACACATCAGCATGCACATCTATTTAGAGAAGTGAAAATACAGTATTATAAGTGACTTGCATCACCTGTATGTTTGAATCATTTATATAAAACTACCCAAACACACAAGACTTCATAGATTTGCATAGAAAAGAGCAAAAGCTTGTCTAATAATATGGCAGGTGGCAAGAGATTAAGAAAGATTGATCTGTGGTTTTTGAGGCAGAGTTCAGTGAATGGTTATTTAAAAACAAAACAAGATTTACAACCCGGTTTCACAGGAAAAAATGTACAAAGATCATTTTAGTTCTGTGGAAAAGCATCTGCTGGTATGATTACTAAATGATCCGAGCAGTTTTTAGTGAGACCCAGTGTTGTTTTAGTCTAATATTAATAAATATTTTGAATTAATTTTTATATTTGTTAATTTTAGTTAATGTTTTCTTAAGTATATTGTGCTTTTTGTCTATATACTTTTTATTTTAGTCCTATCAAGTTACACTAAATAAAAGTTAAAGTGTATTATTTAAACATTATTGATATAAAATAATCTTAATTTTTTGTACTTCTAGTTAAGAGTATTAGTTAGGATTCTTTAAATGATCTTTCATATTTTGGCAATACTTTATAACAAGGTTATATTTGCTAACTGTATTAGTGTTGTTATAAAAAGCTCAGTTTGTTTGTTTTTAACTATGACTCGTGTATTAATTGTGTCCTCTTATGTTTCAGATATCGTGATTTCAGGAATCCTCCCGGTCATCCTAATCAATACGAGTACAGTATATATTATTGGCACGTTATTGCTGCCAAACTGGCTTTTATGATTGTGGTTGAGGTAAGTGACTAGACGTGATACCACTAATGATAACCTAATAAAACATGTTTGTTCTGTTGTTGTACATATGTGGTTTTCTTCTCCTCGCAGCACATTGTTTATTTCACCAAGTTCATCCTGTCCTACGTGATCCCGGACGTGCCAGAAGCTCTGAAGGAGCAGATCAAACGGGAGCGTTACCTGACGCAGGTCATCCTGCATGAAACCAACATTAAACACTTCAAGGAGCTCATGAAGCCCGTCTCTGACAATCTGCTGGACGAGATTGAAGAGCCAGAGTTGGATCTGAAACTGTGAACCTTTAAATGCCAACTCATGTCAAACCTGAAACCACATCCGTTGCCGTCCTTCACCTTAACCGCACCCCGTTTCAGACTCGAATTCAGTCTTAAACCTCAAACAAACACGACCAAGAATGTTTGCAGTCATTTCCACTTCATGCTGAGTGCTGTATAATATGCTCATGGTATCTGAATGAAGTGATTCACTTGCTGCAGATAAAAAAGGAGCATGATCTTTAAACAATAAGTTCATATATTTTCAGAAATTGCTCTTTAGGGGTGAGAAACGTCATTATAAGCTTCAGTTTGTTGCAGATGACCACTAAAAATCAACAGCCTTGGTTCTGACAATCTATTCAATGCATATTGTTACATATTATATATTATCAAAACCAGATATGTGATCTTAAACCACTTTTTATTGAAGTAATGCACATAGTCTGGTATAAATCAATGAAATATATTTTTATTTGAAGTATTATGCTGATAAATCAAGTTGTTTTGTGGAGTTTAAATAAATAAAATAAACAGAGCACTTAATGTTTTTTTTTAATCTATACTAACAAAAAATGTAATACCATGTTTTTTAGACAATCATGTACCATGTTATTTGTAAAACTATATGAATTTGGTGTTTATAAGTAAGGTTTATTATGGTATTACCTTGGATAGCATAATTGTACTGTCACACATGACAATGTGAGCATAAGATGCCATAAATTAAACTAACATTTCAGTCATGCTCTGTATGTTTGTGAATATTAACCCTATTTTATTTTTTTACCAATTTGTAAAATACAATGTTTACATATACATATATATATATATATATGTGTGTGTGTACGTATATTTTCACATATTGACCACAACATTTTTATATAAAAAATAAATGCTGGATGATGTACAATACTGACTGTTTACATTTCAGCAAACATACGTCATTTTAATAATTTGCTTCAATATTTGTCTGTATTACTTATAACTTAACAGTGAACGTAAAATACACGCTAAACATTGTATACATTGAGATATTAAACGTGTTAAAATCGTTTTTATTTTTGCATTTTCTGTTTTAGAATGTTTTTGTCATTTTTAGGATTTTATAATCTAGACTATATAATATTTTTTTATTTCAGTTTAAGTTATTTTAGTACATCAGGTGAAACTAAATGAAAATTATAAATTAAATAAAAAGTAGTAGTGCTATTGTAGTAGTAGTAGTTTTGTTTTTAAATAACTTCAGTTTTCGATCTAGCTCGCTTTATTTATGTGGCTCGGCGCAGGTTTGACGTCATCAAGGCGCGTCTCACTGACTAGACTTGCAGCTCGGGGACTCCTCGTGTGTTGTTTTATCGTCCTAAATCTGTACGAATAAACAATGAGCTCTCAAATAACGTGTGTCGGATGGGTGAAGCACGGAGTCGCCAAAGAAACGCCGGATAAAGTGAGTATGTCACGTGATTGTGTTTATACCGCATGTTTCTGCGGAATCGCACACGTGCTTGGCTTTTAACGCGAATGAAATCATCGTTACAGGTTGAGTTGAGCAAAGAAGAGCTACAACGCATCATATCGGAGGCTAAAGAGGAGTTAGGGTGAGATTTGAATCGCTTACTACTGTTTTATAGCAGACTCGACAGAGCGGGTTATCAGTACAAACTCATTTTAATGGTGATAATGTCTGTAAGTTAAGTTTATGACACTTCTGTCTGATTTCTCCAGGGATCCCGGCGGTGAGGAGGAGGAGGAGGAGGAGGATGAAGGTGTCAGTGGTCTGGATGTCAGTGAAGAGGCATCAGCTGTTCCTTCTTCTAGTGAAGAAATAAAAGAGGAGACAGATGATGGGGAAGAGGATGATGAGCTTGCAGAGTACGGACTGGACAAATATGATGAAGAAGACATCGGTATGTCATCCTTAATTGATTGATCTGGCTTTAACTCATCATGACGTGTTTACATTTTTGAACGTTAAAATACTAAAACAGTCACTCACAAGTTGGATTTGAAGCAAAAACGTTTTTGAAAATCGGACAAAAGACTTTATTGTCTTTATTGAGGGAAAGAGATACAGTCACATGAAATATTTCAAATGACAATGAATTAAAAAGAACGTTGAAATCTAAAATTATACATTTAAGGTTAATTGTGTATATATAGAAACAATATATTTTAGGTTTATTGCTGTGCTTCATGTGAGTGGGCGGAGCTCAACAATTCTTTGGCTTGCACCAAACTCTCTGATTGGTGGAATCTTCTTTACAGCATTGTGGGTAATGTAGTTCCCTTTCGAGCTTTTACGAGACATCACGGAGAATTTCTCCGTTATGGGAACTCCTTCCCTCCAACCTTTCCTGAAGACCTATTGGCTCACGCCAGTCCAAATGACTGGCCAATTGTCGCAAAGCATGCAAATATGACGAGCTCGAGGGGCAGTATAAATGCGGCGCCCGCAACAATTACGTCAGAATCTTTTTCTTCACTTTGCTGAACCTAGGTTATGGCTTAAACTATTACAGCTCATGGTTAAGGTTCGCTCATTCGAGGGCAGGCCTCATGGCTGCTCCTCTGCAGCGTTCAGGTGAGTATGACATTTTCTTAAAGGTAGTTCGTCTGCCCTCTGATCAGCGGTGGACCTTCGGGACTTAGGTGATGAGCCCATGCCGACTAAATGTCTGCATTCCTCTCCCCGTCGAACCTGCAGGACAGGACATCAGCCCGGCTTCTCACACCCCCCCTTCCATTGCTGTGCGGAGAGCCGAAGGCAGATGCAGGAGCAAAGAGATCTCACGTCGCCGCAAATGCCGCACGGAAAAAGCCACTGTCTAAGCATGCAGCCCCCGCCTCAAGCAGCGTTCTGCTGTGTGCAAAGCACAATCACTTAGCTCCTCACTCATTCACACGATACCAGCCCCTCATCAGCGGCTGCCGTGTGTAGAGCACACTCTCTAATGCACATGATAACAGCCCCTCATCAGCGGCTGTCGTGTCTATGGGACAACCTCTCATTCACATGATACCAGCCCCTCATCAGCGGCTGTCTTGTGTAGAGCACACTCTCTCATTTACATGATAACAGCCCCTCATCAGAGGCTGTCGTGTGTAGAGCACACTCTCTCATTTACATGATAACAGCTCCTCATCAGCGGCTGTCTTGTGTAGAGCACACTCTCTCATTTACATGATAACAGCCCCTCATCAGCGGCTGTCGTGTGTAGAGCACACTCTCTCATTTACATGATAACAGCCCCTCATCAGTGGCTGTCTTGTGTAGAGCACACTCTCTCATTTACATGATAACAGCCCCTCATCAGCGGCTGTCGTGTGTAGAGAACACTATCTAATTCACATGATAACAGCCCCTCATCAGCGGCTGTCGTGTGTAGAGCACTCTCTCATTTACATGATAACAGCCCCTCATCAGCGGCTGTCGTGTGTAGAGCACACTCTCTCATTTACATGATAACAGCCCCTCATCAGTGGCTGTCTTGTGTAGAGCACACTCTCTCATTTACATGATAACAGCCCCTCATCAGCGGCTGTCGTGTGTAGAGAACACTATCTAATTCACATGATAACAGCCCCTCGTCAGTGGCTGTCGTGTGTAGAGGACTCCGCTCTCTCACTCATTCAAGGCGATAGGGCGTCCTCGCGGTGCATGAAGTACACCTCGACAGAAAAGTGTGCGAAAGCGAGGGGACCTGATACCCCTGCGCACGAAGGTGAGGAGTCACCTGACACCCCTATGCGGAAAGCACGCGAAGGTGAGGAGTCACCTGACACCCCTGCGCGGGAAGCACGCGAAAGTCAGGAGTTACCTGATGCCCCTGCGGGTGAAGGCGAGGAGTCACCTGATGCCCTGTAGGGCGCATCCTATCAGCCTTCCAGATTTCGCCAGACTATTACGCCAGTTGTTTACGCCCCTACAAGTGGTGTTCAACTAGGTCGTATAGCATAGTCAGCCTGTAGTTACAGCCGCCACCCGCACGTTATAATATAGCGGACCGCGGGATCGAGGTCTTCTTGGACAAAGAGACCTGGAAAGAGGCACCACGACCAGTGGGCGAGCCCTCAAGCTGTCTCAAAATTGTAAAATGTGTGTAATAACGTGTGTTCATTAAATACATACGTTTGCACAAGGAGCTCTTCCTCCTCACTCAGTCAACACAACGCCGCTCGCCCCTCCCCTGAGCGACCGGAGCCACTGCCCACACGGGTTATAGCCACGCAGCACTTGCCGGCGACCCCAACGACCAAGCCGCTAAAGCCGCTGTGTCAGTTCCTGAGCGTGTGAGAAACTATTCCAAGAATCTCACGCTGGTTGCTCTGCATAAGAGCGAGGGTAACGTTACACCCTTCGGTACAGACGTAGACCAACCCATTTCAATGGCGTGGCGTAGTCTCTAATACTGACTCGAAATGCCCTTATCCTAAAACGAGCTATGCAAATTGCTCGGAGAAGGAGCGATACAACAAGTCTCAGCGAGCAGGCGGGACTGCTGTTTTGTCCAGCCGTTTTTTGGGGTGCCTAAGAGAGATGGTGGACTCCGCCCGATTCTAGATCTCAGACCCATCAACAGAGCGCTTGGCAAGCGTCCGTTCAGGATGTTAACGCTAAAGCAGATCCTGGCGCAAATTCGCCCCGGGGACTGGTTGCGTCCGTGGATTTAAAGGACGCGTACTTTCACATTCAGATAGCACCGCATCACAGACGGTTTTCTGAGGTATGCTGTCAAGGAAAAGCACAGCGTACCAATACTCTGTTCTCCCGTTCGGGCTGACTTGGGCCCCACGCACTTTTCATAGTGCATCGATCCAGCACTTCCCCACTCAGATCGAGTGGAAGGTGCATCCTCAACTATCTGGACGATTGGCTGATTTTAGCTCAGTCCCTGGATACGCTTATCAGCCACATAGACTCGCTGCTTATTCACTTGGAGTCCCTAAGGCTATGTGTCAACATGCAGAAGAGCATTCTCGCCCCAAGTCATTCCATAACATATCTGGGAGTATGTTTAGACTCCGTGGGGATGAGAGCCCGCCTCTCGCGAAATCGCGTGGAGATGAGAGCCCGCCTCTCGTGAGATCGTGTGGAGATGAGAGCCCGCCTCTCGCAAGATCGCGCGGCGGCCATTTTGTCTTCCCTGCGCCATTCAGGCAAGGCAGCTCTGGTCAGTTGAAGGATTTTCAGAGACTGCTCGGACTTAGGGCTGCGGATTCAGCGGTATGTCATCTGGGATTATCACACATGCGCCTGCTGCAGCTATGGCTGGACTCTCGAGTCCCGTGGACGGCGTGGAATTCGGGATGTTTGTGCATCGCGGTCAACCGCGGCGGCATCGAAGCTCTGATGCAACCCAGATCTCTTCAGCCGGGGAGTTCCCCTGTGCTCGGTAGCGTTGCGCGTGGTGGTCACAACGGATGCATCGACTCACGGCTGGGGAGCAGTGTGCGAGGGAATGCCAGCTTCTGGATTGTGGTTGGAATCTAAGAGCCGGTGGCACATAAACCGCCTGGAGCTGGAAGCAGTCTTCTTAGCTCTAAAGGTTTTTCAGCCACAGCTGGAACAGCAGCATGTACTGATTCGCACCGACAACACGTCCGTGGTTTCGTATATAAATCACCAGGGAGGAATTCGCTCAAAGGCGCTGTGCAAGCAGGCAATGGACTGTCATCCTCTTCATCAGAGCAGCGCACATCCCCGGTCTCCTGATCCGAGGGGCGGACATGCTTTCGAGGAAGGGGATTCCTCAAGGAGAGTGGAGATTGCACCCCGATTCGGTTCGGATGATATGGAACCGTTAACGTTACGGGAGAGCGGAGGTGGAGCTGTTCGCCACGAGCGAGAACGCGCACTGCCCGCTGTTTTTCACTCCTCGCTGACATCACGCTGGCCAGCAGCCAGGCCGTATGCATTTCCTCCAATCAAGAAATCTTGCCACTGGTGTCATGCGAGCATCAGTTATACTCATCGCCCCGAACCAGCCTTGGTTCCCAGACTTGACGGAACTGCTGGAGGCACCCCCTTGGCCGATCCCCGGCAGGAAGCATATGCTATCCCAGGTGGACGGCTCGGTGTGGCACTCCGACCTGGAACTATGGAGCCTTCGTGTGTGATCGCTTCAGCGATATCAGAGGAGATGGGCGGCTTACAGTCTTGCGTGCTCGGCACGCTCATGGAAGCGCGAACACCCTCTACAAGACGTTTGTATGCTTTAAAATGGGTAGTGTTTGTGAAATGGTGCAGTCAGGCTCATACCGACCCGGCTACTTGCACCATATTGTATGTTCTGAGTTTCCCGCAGTACAGACTGGATAGTGGATCGTTGCCATCGACACTGAAGTCTATGTGGACGGCCATTGCCGCGTTCGTTCCCCGCAGAGCAGGCAATCGTTCACTAAAAACACCATGGTGGTGAGTTTTCTTAAGGGGGCAACAAAGACTACATCCCCCACGTCCGCCTTCGTTTCCGCCCTGGAACCAGGAAGTGGTGTTAAGAGCTCTCTCACAGCCACCATTTGAGCCTTAAGCATCCGTAGGTTTGAAGGAGCTATCCCTTTAAACTACAGTCCTTCTGGCCCTCGCTTCGGCTAAGCGCATAGAGGACTTACTCGCTTTTTCTGTGGACTGCATTCGATTCGGACCCAGGCACTACAGTGTCACTCTCCGGCCAAGATTGCTCCAGGACACAGATGGTTTCGCTGTCAGCCCTTGCTACTGACTGCAGTTTGCCCCGTCAGGGCTTTGAGGATTTACATTGACCGTTCAGCCAATTTTCGGCAATCGATCCAGCTTTCGCGTGCTATGGTGGTTGTACGAGGGGCCGAGCCATGTCGAAACAAAGTCTGTCACACTGGGTTGTGGACGCTATCACGGAGGCATATACAAGCCAAGGTTTGGAAAATGCCCTCTGCACATTAGCGAGGGCTATCGTTCCACCTGAGCGTGGTCAAGAGGTATGTGTATTCAAGATATTTGCTTGGCAGCTGGCTGGTCTTCGCAGAATACCTTCGCCAGGTTTTACAAGCTGGACGTTCAGTCCTTAGCCTCCCAAGTACTGTCGGTGAGTAACTGATTCATGTTGCTACCCTTTTTGTGGGAGGTGCTGCTTGTACAGTACATTACGCAGCCCTCTATGAGGTTGTTATTATTGTCGGCCCTGAGTTCAGTGCCGCGCACATGGTCATGTTATCGTATGCTGTTCAACAAAGTTAACACTGTGTAACTCCTATAATACTGTTATTGCTAAATGTGTTCTGCCCTGCTCTCAGCGCAGCCCATGTAGTCACTTGCCAGATATGCAAAATTAGTATACCTGAGGTGTAGGCGCTCATTGGCTTATCTCCATCTATCAGCTGTGAGCCCGCCCTACGAGCGCCGTTATTGGTGGGAATGCTACCGCGCTGTGTAACTGGTACAGGCTGCCGTTAGCCTCTCTCACGGCGGGATTGAATAGCGTTCCCATAACGGAGAAATTCTCCGTGATGTCTCGTGAAAGCTCGAAAGGGAACGCTCCGGTTACTATCGTAACCTCGGTTCCCTGAGAGCGGGAACGAGACATCACGGTGATCGCCGTGATAACTGCTCGTCCAGCCATGCGGCGTTCAGTATCAGATTCTGACGTAATTGTCGCGGGCACCGCATTTATACTGCCTCTCGAGCTCGTCATATTTGCATGCTTTGCGACAATTGGCCAGTCATTTGGACTGGCGTGGGCCAATAGGTCTTCAGGAAAGGTTGGAGGGAAGGAGTTCCCATAACGGAGAAATTCTCCGTGATGTCTCATTCCCGCTCTCAGGGAACCGAGGTTACGATAGTAACCGGAGCGTTTTCCATCAGGGATTCCACTGTTAAGCATATTTATTTAAAAAATAAGTAGAAATAATGTGGGCTGATGGCTTTAACAAAAGTATAGCTATTGATTAACAGCCTCTGAGCTCACAGTAGATCTGTGTTTAACAGTTTTGAAGTTATTGTTAAAAATCAATTCACTAAGGGAGAAAATAAATGGCATTTTTACTTTCAGAACCTGATTATTGCTCTCTGTAGCAGACAAGGGGAATGTAAGAATATGTTTAATATTTGATGATGATGAAGATTGTGCAATTACTCTATTTGTGCTTTTTCTTTTATGCAGCTACGTCAAATCTTGGAGACAGTCTGGCAGGACTGACCGTGTTTGGCACTAATGAAGAGGACCCGTACATCACCATCAAAGACACAGTGAGACACACTCAACTTGAAAAATCTAACGTTTTCTAGTTCATCTGATGGATCTGTGTCTGTCTGACCCGCGGTGTGTTTGTAGGATCAGTACGAGCGGGAGGATTTTCAGATTAAATCCACCGATAACCTGATTCTAGCAGGACGGGCTGAGAAAGACTGCTGTAACCTGGAGGTTTACGGTAAGCAGTGTTACTGAGATACTATCTAACCCTGCTCTGGACTGAAGAGCTCGTCTGATGTTGATTGATTGTGTGTGTCAGTGTTTAACTCCCAGGAAGACTCTCTGTATGTGCATCATGACATCCTGCTGCCAGCGTATCCGCTCTGTGTGGAGTGGCTGAACTTTGACCCCAGTCCAGAGGAAGGACAAGGTGAACATTTGAATTTCAGTCATCAGATATTTATGAAAATGTTTTTGGGTTGTTGGAAAATTTGCTTAAGCGTTTAAAGGATACAGAAAGAAAGAGGATTCGATGGTTTTCAAAGTGAAAGTAAAGCAAAGAAGCTGCTAGATCATAATAATCTTGTTCAACACATATTGATGTCTGTGATATTTAATATCAAAATTAATTAAAACTAAAACCACAAAAAAAGACTGTTGCTTTTAATAAAATAAAGACTCAAATAAAAGGCAGTGTTTCTCAGTGTCATGCAGGGTTTGTTGCTGTGTTGTGCTGCAGGGAATTACGCGGCCGTAGGGAACATGACGCCTGTGATTGACGTCTGGGATCTGGATGTTGTGGACTGTTTGGAGCCGGCCTTCTCACTCGGCAGCAAGAAGAAGAAGAAGAAGAAGGTGCTTGTTTGTACTCCAGTCGCTTAAATGGTCATTAATGTGTAATGTAGCATTGTGAAAGCTGCTCTTTGTAAGGGTCATTAGATGTTGGAGTGATTTCGTGGTTCAGAAGTGTAATGTGTTTGTGTTCTGAAGGCGGCTGAACCCATCGACGGACACACGGATGCTGTACTGGATCTGTCCTGGAACAGACTGGTCAGGTGAGATCGCTGAGTGTTTCTGAAGAGCTGATGCTTTTCTGAGTCTGATGAGTGTTTCTGGTGCAGGAATGTTCTAGCGAGCGCGTCTGCGGATGAGTCGGTGATCCTGTGGGATATGGGGAAGGGAAAACCAGCGGCGACCCTCACCAAACACACAGATAAGGTACTGATTGAAAGAAGGCTCTACTACTCGCCAAGGGCTGTGTTTATTTGATCAAAAATACAGAAAAATTGGGAAATATTTGTACAATTTCAATTAACTGTTCTATGTGAATAAATAGTCAAATATAATTGATTTCTGCGATCAAAGCTGAATTTGTCTTCAGTGTCACATGATTCTTCAGAAATCATTATCATATACTGATTTGCTGCTCGAGAAACATTTCTCTTTTATATCAGTGTTGAAAACACTTCATGTATTTGTGTAAACCTTGATAAATCTTTTAAAGATTTTTTGAAACCGTTGCTTGATAAATTTTGATCTGATTTACTATCACAGGTACAGACGCTGAATTTCCACCCGTTCGAGGCTCAAACTCTCCTCAGCGGATCATATGACAAGTAGGTCATGATGTAGAAAATGACTTGACCAATCAGAGCGCAGCACGACTGAGCCTGACCAATCAGAGCATTGTGTGTGACGCAGGACTGCGATCCTGTACGACTGCCGCAGTCCAGACGACAGCCATCGGATCTGGCGCTTCAGTGGGCAGGTGGAGCGCGTCGTTTGGGATCATTTCTCTCCGTGCCACTTCCTGGTGAGCGGCCGGGCCGTTTGGTGGATTTACTCTGAACTCTGACCTGTGATGTGAATAATCAGTGCTGTGTTGCAGGCGAGTACAGAGGACGGCTTCGTTTATTGTCTGGACGCTCGTTCAGATAAACCTGTGTTCACGCTCAGAGCTCACGATGGAGAAGTTTCAGGTCAGTCGCACTCGCAGTAATATATTCATTGCTTCAAATTAAATTAAACCGGGAAAAATTAAGCTCATTTTATTTCAATTAGTTGCCAAGGCAACATAACAGATTAATTGAAATGAAAACAGGAAATATAGTTAATAAAACTACTTCAATAAAACATTTGCATTACTTGAAGTAAATAAAATGCTACAATTTAAAATTGCTAATTTATTTTGTCAATGGACCCTTTTCACAAGATGACGCTGTGACGACGCGTTTAACAGTCATCAGCATAAATCCTCAAAAGGTTTTCAGATTTGTATTTTTTTTAATGTATGTACATTTATAACACTATTCTTTGTATTATATTACCTTTGCATCAAATTACAAAAAATATGTTTGTGGTACGCTCCCATTCACTGCTCTTCATGTTAACCTGACTGTGACGACTTCTGCTGCTGAGGAACCCGGAAATGTGAAAACGGTCCTTTGTAAAAAATACATAATCATATATCTGATAGTAAAATAACAAAAAACTTTTTTGAAGAAAAACAAATATTTCAGCTTATTTCATTTCAAATTATCATTTGATTTCAGTTGATGTACTAAAATAACTAAAACTAAATGAATGAATGCAATTAAAATGAAAGCAACATGAATTATTCTGTAATAATAAAAAGTGTAATGGTGTATCGGTAACGCTGTCTCTGATGATAATGCCGTCGTGATGTTTTCTCAGGGATGGATCTGAGCAGTCAGATCCGCGGCTGTCTGGTCACGTCTTCAGCAGACAAGCACGTGAAGATCTGGGACATCATGGGAGACAAACCCACTCTGATCCACTCCAGAGACATGAAGATGGTGCGTATCTGACACACGAGCGTCTCACCGCGTGGAAGCGGCTTTGTAACGCGACTGTCTCTCTGTCAGGGCGTTTTGTTCTGCAGCTCCTGTTGTCCAGATCTGCCGTTCCTCTATGCGTTTGGAGGACAGAAGGACGGGCTGCGTGTCTGGGACATCAGCGATGTCGCTGCAGGTGTGAATCTCAAGCGTATGTGTGTGTGTCTGTCTGTCTGTCTGTCTGTCTGCACGTGTGTGTGTGTGTGTGTGTGTGTGTGTCTGTCTGTCTGTCTGTCTGTCTGTCTGTCTGCACGTGTGTGTGTCTGTCTGTCTGTGCGTGTCTGTCTGTGTGTGTGTGTGTGTGTTTGTGTGTGTGTGTAGGTGCGTTCACACCAGACGCGAATAAATCGGGCTATTCGTGCGAAGTTGGACGCTTGAACATGAGTTTACTCGCTTCATTCGCGCGTGAAATTCACTACACAACAGACGCGAATACGCGTCATGGGAGGGGCTTCTGCAGGCAGCTCCAGTCTCGTTGCAAAATGTATTCCTGTTTTTGTAAAAGTACGAAGATGTATCGTACAGCTCCGGGTACCCACATACAGCCACGATTACTTTGTCCTCCATTGTTGTTTCGGATTTTCTGCCTCCGCTTGTAATGACGTCACTGCTAGAGCAAGCTCCTGATTGGTTAACGCGGCGCAAATATCCGCCAAAGTTCAGTTTTTCAACTCGAATGGCGCGTCAAACGCTCAATTCACGCCGCGCAATTTGCGCCGCCTCATTCGCACGAATAGCTCGGCAGGATTGTCTATCGCGTCTTTGCATTGACTTACCGTGTAAATCATTCGCGCGATTCGCGTCTGGTGTGAACGCACTGTGTGTGTGTGTGTGTGTGTGTGTGTGTGTGTGTGTGTCTGTCTGTGTGCGTGTGTCTGTCTGTGTGCGTGTGTCTGTCTGTGTGCGTGTGTCTGTCTGTGTGTGCGTGTGTCTGTCTGTCTGTGCGTGCGTCTGTCTGTGTGCGTGTGTCTGTCTGTCTGTGTGCGTCTGTCTGTCTGTGTGCGTGTGTGTGTGTGTGTGTGTGTGTGTGCGCATGTCTGTGTGTGTGTGTGTGCGTGTGTCTATCTGTGCGTGCGTGTGTGTGTCTGTGTCTGTCTCGGTGTCTGTGCGTGTGTGTGTGTGTCTGATTGTGTGTCTGTGCGTGTGTCTGTCTATGTGTGTGTGTGTGTGTGTGTGTGTGTGTGTCTGTCTGTCTGTGAGTGTGTGTGTGTGTGTGTGTGTGTGTGCGCATGTCTGTCTGTGCGCATGTGTGTGTCTGTCTGTTTGTCTGTCTGTCTGTGTGCGTGTGTCTGTCTGTGTGCGTGCGTGTGTGTGTGTGTGTGTGTGTGCGTGCGTGTGTGTGTCTGTCTGCGCGCGTGTGCGTGTGTCTATCTGTGCGTGCGTGTATGTGTCTGTGTCTGTGCGTGTGTCTATCTGTGCGTGTGTCTATCTGTGCGTGTGTCTATCTGTGTGTGTGTCTATCTGTGCGTGTGTCTATCTGTGCGTGTGTCTGTCTGTGCGTGTGTCTGTCTGTGCGTGTGTGTGTGTGTGTGTGTGTGTGTGTGTGTGTGCGCATGTCTGTCTGTGCGCATGTGTGTCTGTCTGTCTGTCTGTCTGTGTGCGTGTGTGTGTGTGTGTGTGTGTGTGTGTGTGTGTGTGTGTGTGTGTGTGTGTGTGTGTGTGTGTGTGTGTGTGTGTGTGTGTGTGTGATGTTAACTGTAATCTGTTGTATCTCCAGTCACTGAGGTTTTTGGCAGCCGGGAACGTTTGGTGGCGAATACAGTATCCGGAGCGTCCGGCAGTGACATGGACGCCTCATAACCACCTGCATAATGCAAGACTGAATCATCGATGCACAGAAGACACAGAATCATGGATCAGTGCTTCATAATGAATATGAACAGCATCTGTCAATATACAGAACAGATTGATCTTTTGAAAAGATATCTTCTGATGTATATGTGCTGATATCAGAACTTTGCTGTCTTTGACAAATGTTTGAAGCTGCTTTCCTTTGAGGGGAATATCAATGATGATTGAAATGTCTCTCCATATTTCTTCTTTTAAAGAAGTGTATAAATAATTATGATAAATCATTTCCAATATAAAACTTTGGAGTCCAAGGCGTTTGTCTTACTCTTTATTTCAAAGTTATGTCTGTCACCATTTAATGATTCCAAACTGATCAGTTCTGAAAACAACTGTTTTTATAAATGATTGATTAAAACGATCTCTATGGTGTCGTCTCGCTGCCCTCCAGTGGCGTAATGCGGTACTGCTGCTGTTGATACGTTTATTTTTTGCTCCTTTAAAATATCATCTTTTATTAATGTTAGTAAAAAAACGAATTGGCTTTGTGATTTTATTTTATCCTAATGATTCAAATTTATTTTATCCATCTTTAATACATTTTTGGTAAAAACTAACTGGCTTTTTGATTTTATCTTATCCTAATGAATACATTTTAATTTATCGATGATTTTATTTGATGCTTTTGATTAAAACGATCTCTATGGTGTCGTCTCGCTGCCCTCCAGTGGCGTAATGCGGTACTGCTGCTGTTGATACGTTTATTTTTTGCCCCTTTAAAATACTTTCTTTAATACATTTTGGGTAAAAACTAACTGGCTTTGTGATTTTATTTTATCCTAATGATTCAAATTTATTTTATCCATGATTTTATTTGATCCTTTTGATTAAAACGACCTCTATGGTGTCGTCTCGCTGCCCTCCAGTGGCGTAATGCGGTACTGCTGCTGTTGATACGTTTATTTTTTGCCCCTTTAAAATACTTTCTTTAATAATTTTTGGGTAAAAACTAACTGGCTTCATGCTTTTGTTTTATCCTAATGATTCAACTTTATTTTATCCATGATTTTATTTGATCCTTTTGATTAAAACGATCTCTATGGTGTCGTCTCGCTGCCCTCCAGTGGCGTAATGCGGTACTGCTGCTGTTGATACGTTTATTTTTTGCCCCTTTAAAATATCATCTTTCATTAATGTTAGTAAAAAACGAATTGGCTTCATGTTTTTATTTTATCCTAATGATTCAAATGTATTTTATCTATGATTTTATTTGATCCTTTTGATTAAAACGATCTCTATGGTGTCGTCTCGCTGCCCTCCAGTGGCGTAATGCGGTACTGCTGCTGTTGATAAGTTTATTTTTTGCCCCTTTAAAATACTTTCTTTAATACATTTTGGGTAAAAACTAACTGGCTTTGTGATTTTATTTTATCCTAATGAATACATTTTATTTTATCCATGATTTTATTTGATCCTTTTGATTAAAATGATCTCTATGGTGTCTGTAGCTGACATCAGAGGCAACTCTTATATATTGCAGTTCATAATATGCACTTTACGGTTAAAAGGTCAATACATAGTTAAAATGTTCAGAGTAATCATTAGAATAAATAAGTAATATATCTTTTTTATTAATACATGTCAATTCATGTCATATTATTCGACTAAAACCATAGGAAAGGGGGAACCTATTTCTCTTTTGTTTAGCTTGGGAATTATTTAATTGTTGCTATCAGGATATTTGTTCCGGTGCACTACAAGTAGAATAGCGTCACGAGGCGCTGCACTAGTAACATGTCTGTAAGAGTTACGCCTGTAAGAAGTTATATTGGTTTTTTGTTTAAGAAGAAACTGTAACCCACCAAGTTTATTCCTCTTGAGTTAAAGCGGCCAATGAGGTATGTGTTTTATCGTGTTAATTGCTTTGCCGTATGTGAACATGTGTAAGTAACGTGACCGTGTGTTAATGTGTAATTAGCCAATTAAGTGTATTTTCTTACGTGTTGAATGTGCACTTTATTTATTCGTTTTGCATGTATTTTTCGTTTATTATTATGTGTAAACACCACTTTTAGAGGGTTAATTTAAGTTTATGTATTTCCTTTCGTAGTTCTGACGGCATTGTTGGGACATAAAAGAGATGCAAGTGTAGAATACTACAGACTCGTGTCCAAATAAATGTCTGTTAAAACCAAGAACGACCTGAGCCTTTGATTCAACTCGAGGGGAGTAACAGTGTCGTCTCATTGCCCTCCAGTGGCGTAATGCGGTACTGCTGCTGTTGATACGTTTATTTTTTGCTCCTTTAAAATATCTGTCTGTCTGATGCTTTTGTTGTAGGTTCTGTTGATCATAGCGTCGGTGGTCGGCGTGATCGTGTACCGTCTGTCGATGTTCATAATTTTCTCTGTGAAGCTGCGAAATGATCTGATGAATACTAAGGAGTTGGAGCCATTCAAAGAGTATGTCACCCCTCAGATGGCCACGTCCATCACAGCCTCCATCATCAGCTTCATCATCATCATGATTCTCAACAACCTCTACGAGAAAGTGGCCATCTGGATCACAGACTTCGGTAAGTGACCCCCTTTCATTTATGAAAGTTTCTGAAGTTTGTGCAGTGGGAAGGTTTGTGAAATTAAATACCTTATATCTGGTCTGTAAATGAGAAAATATTATAGCATTTACCAATCTGTTACTAATTATAGAAAAGCAAATGCTATAACACTTTTTTGTATACTGTTTACTTTGTTTAAAGTTCTGTAATAATGTATTAGTCTGAATTATTCAACAGAGACAGTAGCACTGTCAAAATAAAAGTCCTGCTTCAGACTTATCGCCTAATGCCGGAACATTAATATTTCTAGATTTATTTTTATTACATTTGAGTTGTTTTTTTAAGCTAAATTTGTCCTTTTTTAAAAAAATATTTTTTCCATTTGTTCTTGTGATTTCATATAATTATTATTATTAATTGTAATTAATTAAAACTAAAACCACAAAAAAGACTGTTGCTTTGAATAAAATAAAGACTCAAATAAAAGGCAGTGTTTCTCCGTGTCATGCAGGGTTTGTTGCTGTGTTGTGCTGCAGGGAATTACGCGGCCGTAGGGAACATGACGCCTGTGATTGACGTCTGGGATCTGGATGTTGTGGACTGTTTGGAGCCGGCCTTCTCACTCGGCAGCAAGAAGAAGAAGAAGAAAAAGAAGGTGCTTGTTTGTACTCCAGTCGCTTAAATGGTCATTAATGTGTAATGTAGCATTGTGAAAGCTGCTCTTTGTAAGGGTCATTAGATGTTGGAGTGATTTCGTGGTTCAGAAGTGTAATGTGTTTGTGTTCTGAAGGCGGCTGAACCCATCGACGGACACACGGATGCTGTACTGGATCTGTCCTGGAACAGACTGGTCAGGTGAGATCGCTGAGTGTTTCTGAAGAGCTGATGCTTTTCTGAGTCTGATGAGTGTTTCTGGTGCAGGAATGTTCTAGCGAGCGCGTCTGCGGATGAGTCGGTGATCCTGTGGGATATGGGGAAGGGAAAACCAGCGGCGACCCTCACCAAACACACAGATAAGGTACTGATTGAAAGAAGGCTCTACTACTCGCCAAGGGCTGTGTTTATTTGATCAAAAATACAGAAAAATTGGGAAATACATAATCATATATCTGATAGTAAAATAACAAAACACTTTTTTGAAGAAAAACAAATATTTCAGCTTATTTCATTTCAAATTATCATTTGATTTCAGTTGATGTACTAAAATAACTAAAACTAAATGAATGAATGAAATTAAAATGAAAGCAACATGAATTATTCTGTAATAATAAAAAGTGTAATGGTGTATCGGTAACGCTGTCTCTGATGATAATGCCGTCGTGATGTTTTCTCAGGGATGGATCTGAGCAGTCAGATCCGCGGCTGTCTGGTCACGTCTTCAGCAGACAAGCACGTGAAGATCTGGGACATCATGGGAGACAAACCCACTCTGATCCACTCCAGAGACATGAAGATGGTGCGTATCTGACACACGAGCGTCTCACCGCGTGGAAGCGGCTTTGTAACGCGACTGTCTCTCTGTCAGGGCGTTTTGTTCTGCAGCTCCTGTTGTCCAGATCTGCCGTTCCTCTATGCGTTTGGAGGACAGAAGGACGGGCTGCGTGTCTGGGACATCAGCGATGTCGCTGCAGGTGTGAATCTCAAGCGTGTGTGTGTGTGTGTGTGTGTGTGTGCGCATGTCTGTCTGTGTGTCTGTGCACGTGTCTATCTGTGCGTGCGTGTGGGGGTGTGTGTGTGTGTGTCTGTGTGTGTCTGTCTGTCTGTGCGCGTGTCTATCTGTGCGTGCGTGTGTGGGTGTGTGTGTGTGTGTCTGTGTGTGTCTGTCTGTCTGTGCGCGTGTCTATCTGTGCGTGCGTGTGTGGGTGTGTGTGTCTGTCTGTCTGTGCGTGTGTCTATCTGTGCGTGTGTGTGTGTGTGTGTGTGTGTGTGTGTGTGTGCACGCATGTCTGTCTGTGCGTGCGTGCGTGTGTGTCTGTGTCTGATTGTGCGTGTGTCTATCTGTGTGTGTGTGTGTGTCTGTGTCTGTGTCTGTCTGTGTGTCTGTCTGTGTGTCTGTGCGCGTGTCTATCTGTGTGTGCGTGTCTGTCTGTGTGTGTGTGTGTGTGCGCATATCTGTCTGTCTGTGCACGTGTCTATATGTGCGTGTGTGTGTATGTGGGTCTGTGTGTGTGTGTGTGTGTGTGTGTGTGTGTGTGTGTGTATGTCTGTCTGTCTGTCTGTGTGTGCGCGTGTCTCTCTGTGCGTGTGTGTGTATGTGGGTCTGTGTGTGTGTGTGTGTGTGTGTGTGTGTGTGTGTGTGTGTGTATGTCTGTCTGTCTGTGTGTGCGCGTGTCTATCTGTGCGTGTGTGTGTGATGTTAACTGTAATCTGTTGTATCTCCAGTCACTGAGGTTTTTGGCAGCCGGGAACGTTTGGTGGCGAATACAGTATCCGGAGCGTCCGGCAGTGACATGGACGCCTCATAACCACCTGCATAATGCAAGACTGAATCATCGATGCACAGAAGACACAGAATCATGGATCAGTGCTTCATAATGAATATGAACAGCATCTGTCAATATACAGAACAGATTGATCTTTTGAAAAGATATCTTCTGATGTATATGTGCTGATATCAGAACTTTGCTGTCTTTGACAAATGTTTGAAGCTGCTTTCCTTTCAGGGGAATATCAATGATGATTGAAATGTCTCCATATTTCTTCTTTTAAAGAAGTGTATAAATAATTATGATAAATCATTTCCAATATAAAACTTTGGAATCCAAGGCATTTGTCTTACTCTGTATTTCAAAGTTATGTCTGTCACCATTTAATGATTCCAAACTGATCAGTTCTGAAAAACAACTGTTTCCATAAATGATTGATTAAAACGATCTCTATGGTGTCGTCTCGCTGCCCTCCAGTGGCGTAATGCGGTACTGCTGCTGTTGATACGTTTATTTTTTGCCCCTTTAAAATACTTTCTTTAATAATTTTTGGGTAAAAACTAACTGGCTTCATGCTTTTGTTTTATCCTAATGAATACATTTTATTTTATCCATGATTTTATTTTATCCTTTTGATTAAAACGATCTCTATGGTGTCGTCTCGCTGCCCTCCAGTGGCGTAATGCGGTACTGCTGCTGTTGATACGTTTATTTTTTGCCCCTTTAAAATACTTTAATATTTTTTGGGTAAATACTAACTGGCTTCATGGTTTTGTTTTATCCTAATGATTCAAATTTATTTTATCCATGATTTTATTTGATCCTTTTGATTAAAACGATCTCTATGGTGTCGTCTCGCTGCCCTCCAGTGGCGTAATGCGGTACTGCTGCTGTTGATAATTTATTTTTTGCTCCTTTAAAATATTATCTTTCATAAATGTTAGTAAAAAACTAACTGGCTTTGTGATTTTATTTTATCCTAATGAATACATTTTATTTTATCCATGATTTTATTTGATCCTTTTGATTAAAACGATCTCTATGGTGTCGTCTCGCTGCCCTCCAGTGGCGTAATGCGGTACTGCTGCTGTTGATACGTTTATTTTTTGCCCCTTTAAAATATATCTTTAATAATTTTTGGGTAAAAACCAACTGGCTTCATGCTTTTGTTTTATCCTAATGATTCAACTTTATTTTATCCATGATTTTATTTGATCCTTTTGATTAAAACGATCGCAATGGTGTCGTCTCGCTGCCCTCCAGTGGCGTAATGCGGTACTGCTGCTGTTGATAAGGTTATTTTTTGCCCCTTTAAACGCGTGTTTAAACGCGTGTTACGCTTCCTCCTAGTGGGCTGCGAGGTGCTGCAAGACACCATTGTATTTTATCTGTAAACAATATGTTTTTTATTGATTAAATAAAGGACCTGAACGGCCGATTGTTTCCTACCCGGAGGAATATTTGTGTAGCGCACTGCCTGCGACAGTTCCGCTAGAGGGCGCTCTAACGTTCAAAAACCCAATTCCTCGTTGAACTTCCTTTAAAAAACAGGGCATATTCTAAATCGAATTTCTAGACAATTCGGATTACAACAACGGAACTAAGAAAAACGTATTAATATAGTCCGAAAACGTTTCAAAACGTGTGTTTGTTCGTCTAGCCTTCCGTTTCGCTTCAGCTGATTCGGTTCTATTAGCGGGAAGCATGGCGTCGGGTCACATCAGCAGACTGGCTAACCTGTTTAATCGTGTTAACACCAGCAGAAATATTACACGATTCAGAGGTGAGCTCTCATAATGAAAAACAGTCACGTGTTGGTTATAAATAATATGAATATGTACGCGTATCTTCTGTAAATGTGTTGCAAACACAGCCAGAGTGTAGGACTGTATAACCTACAGCATTTCTGACCTTATGAATGAGTGATTTTGGGCTGTTTTGGCTTCTATGTTTTTACTTTCAACCCAGAGATTATAACAAAACGTTTTTTGATTTCAGCAGGAACTTTTCTGTCATCTCACAACAAATCTACTGTCAGCGGTTCACCCGTTAACGACAACAGGTCAGTGTTTCCAATGCATGCATAATGTCTTGATAAATGCACACTTAAGTGTTCAGTTACTGTGATGCATTTGCAGTTATTGTGTCAGACCTCACCCATATCAGATACACTGTCATTGTGTTGCTTGATGCATGTTTCTGTTTCAGTAATGTGGAAATCGCAGTGACCTCTGATGGAAACACAATAGTGTGTTATCATCCGACAGAAGACGTGCCCTATGAACTCACACAGGTGTGTATGATGCTGTGTGAATGTGCAGAAGACGATGTTGTGTATAAGTGTGTGTTTCTTATAGCCGGTGGTCAGGACAGACGCTATCAGTGGTCATGCAGAGACGCACGAGCAGGTGCTCAAAGACCGACTCGGTAAAGAGGTGTTAAATCACAAACAGGCCCCGACCATAGAGGAGCTCAGTAAGATGTTTTACACCACCAAACACCGCTGGTACCCCGTCGGACAGTGAGTTTGCTTTCTCTACTGGACAAAACAACAGCTTCTGCCTGGGTCATGTTGAATGACCTGGTTTGTGTTTGTGTTACAGGTATCACACCAGACGCAGAAACCCAAATCCACCCAAAGACCGATAGTCCCGATGCGTTCGGTCTCCTCTAATGTCATCAAATAAACCCTTGCTTCAGCTGTCGCTTTAATGTGTGGTGTATTATCATTAACTATACAATACATAAACATTTGAAATACAACTGTAACTTTAATTGACATCAAATAAACAAACATTTATAATGTTATAATGTAGTTTAACTTAAAGCTCTAAATGAATGAAAACTATAAAGAGATATTTAAAAGAAACAAAATATAATAAAAACTAATTCAAAATAGTTCATGTTGACCGTATCAATCGAATGACTGACTTATTAATTTAATATGTAAAAAATGTAAGCACTTTAGCTCATAATTAAATTCTGGCGATTTGTTTATTCAAATATCGCACATGTTTTATTTCTCTTGATTTTCTCAGCGTGGTAAAACACATTCGACTCTTTTGTGAAGTCATTAGTTTGGTTTAAACGTGTATTTAATAGATAATTGACTTGTGTAAAGAGTCAGAAACAGCTTTTATTGCCGCGTGTGCTTGAGTCTGTTTTAGTGTCACGAGACAACAACGACACAGACTATACAAACACGATGAGAACGAACAATGCACATGTAAATACTGAAAAATAAAGATGATTGTATGTACAGAAAGTTTATATAGCACACGTCATCCACAATTAAAAGTGCTACACATAATGAGGGGTTTAAAATAATCAACAGATGCATACCAACTCAAATGAACTGTACAAAAGTAAAAAAATAAAATTAAAATGTATTAAAAATAATCTAAATAATCATAACATGAACAATACAAAGTAAAGAAAAAAGTATTTAAAATATATTAACACAAATAATAAATGAATAGAAGAATACATGTATAAGATTATACAGTGTTTTTAAGGGGGAAAATATTTAAGACATCCACACGCACACAAAATAGTTAGCACTCGGAAAAACTACATTTCCCATAAAACCTATTCAGAGCAGGCGATGACGTTTTAACCGGAAGACTTGCGCGCATGCGCTGTCAACCTCAACGCAAGGAGCAGGGACCGGGCCACGGCACAAACCGCATTAATAAAACGAGATGGCTGGACTGCCCCGCAGGATTATTAAGGTATAATTCCCGTAATGTTTGTCTTGTGCGTTCCGTTGCGGTATTTGTGCGCGCTGCGAAAGTAATGCGTTTAAAATGAAAGAAAACGGCACGTGCTGCTGCTGGCCCGAGCTCGCGGTGCAGCAGGGAGGCTCCCGCGCGCTCACGGTTTCAAACACGAACACGGAATCAAATATATGGGAATAGCCTTCATAGAAAGAGCGATATGGAGCAGTGGCAGCAGAGCTTTCTGGATTGTAAACCGTCCGTCCGCTGAGAGACTCCGGGTGTGTTTACAGAAGCGGATCTGGAAACACTGGGAATGTGTGCGTGTGTTAGCAGAGGATTATCAATGAACTCTGTTGAGTGTGTGTCGTAAATATGTGCTTAGTGAGTTTTAAGTACACAGAGATAAACTACTGTTTGCGTTTTGCCTACACGATTCTAATCTTGCGTGTCAGAATTTTAATTGTCATCATGTCTGATCCACACTGCAGCTTATTCTGGTCAAGAACCGCCCCCTTAGACAGGAGGAGACCGTCTGATTGACAGTTAAACAGACCAATCACAGTTCACTTACAGTCATGTGCAGTTTTGGCGTACAGTAAATCAAATAACTGGTGTCAGATAACATGACAGGAGTCAACATGAATTGTGAAAAGTGAGCATTAAAAATATACATAATATTTGTACAAAAAGTACTGACTTCGACATCGTTCTGCTTGTGGGTATTTAGTTTGCTTGCTATTAAGTGCCTTTTGGCCAAGCGTTTTATGGACAATCAAACGTATTCAATGCAGCTGCGGGTACTTCCTGAATGCATTTTGCCTTCATGCAACTGCAACCAAATAAAGTTAATCAGTAATCATTACATTTATATTCATGCATTTGGCAGATGTTTCTATCTGAAGTGACTTGCATTGCTCAGGGTTTACATGTGTTCAGTTCATGCATTCGAACCCATGACTTGTGTTTCGACAGGAGACGCAGCGCTTATTGGCTGAGCCTGTGCCTGGAATCAGAGCGGAGCCAGATGAGGGAAACGCTCGGTATTTCCATGTGGTGATCGCCGGGCCGCAGGATTCGCCCTTTGAGGGTGGGACGTTCAAACTGGAGCTGTTCCTCCCAGAGGAGTATCCCATGGCTGCTCCCAAGGTCCGATTCATGACCAAAATCTACCATCCTAATGTGGACAAACTGGGCAGGATCTGTCTGGACATCCTGAAAGGTGATTATAGTATTTGTAAAGCCTGACATGAAAAAGTGATTTTCTTTTTAAATAGAGGAGTGTATTTAAATGTGCATGTGTTTCATGTTTTGTATCATTTTTGATATATTAGTATTTTGAGGTGCATATAATATGATCCAGTGAGAATATGGAGGACAAACAGCTCAATTTTATTCATAGACTCAAACTGAGCAAAAAAAACAAATGCATTCTGTCACAGATGCTAATAATTATATGAACAAAAAGTATGCAATTCTGATGTTTGTAATTTAAATTACCGAACTCTTTTATAACAGTCTAGCAGATACTTACATAAAATGATCAGTCAGCAATCTGTATCTCCAATAATATGTCTTAGCAAGATGATATTTACATGAATAAAACATATAATGCAATCCAATGCTGATTGAGAGTCCAGTAAGTGTTCATCTGGATATATTAAACTAGGAGTGTCCTCGACTAAGGATTTTCATAGTCGAATCGTAATTTTCGAATCTTGTCAATATTCGACTGATAGTTGAATCGTATGTTTGGGGCGGGGCAAAATACATTACCAAGAGTCAAGATTTGAAGCTCGAGCTGAAGGTAGACGTTTGTACTAATATACTAAAGAACTACCAGTCAGAGGACAGAAGTGTGCGACAGGTTTAACAGCTAAGTGTTGATCGTTTAGAGACGTTCTTCATGTATCAGATACAGGGCTGTAGGCTTTATAGAGCTCATGGTCACATGTCTGTCTCTTGTAGATAAATGGTCTCCGGCTCTTCAGATCCGTACAGTGCTGCTCTCGATCCAGGCTCTACTAAGCGCTCCGAACCCTGATGACCCGCTGGCTAATGATGTCGCTGAACAGTGGAAGAGCAGCGAGGCTCAAGCCATTGAAACAGGTGAGACCTTCTCATCAGCACTAGCTAGACTTGTGTTGTGTGATTACTTGTACTTGTTTGGAAGAAATTATTTATTGTTATTACTCATGTAATAAATATTTAACTGAGACCTTTTGCCAAGACGAGGAAGAATATCTCTCACTTATTTCTGTTCCTATTCCAAACATTTCTAGCTTCAGATTTCAGCATCCTTATGTGTTTTTAGTAGTGCTTGGCAACGATTAAGCGCATCCAAAATAAACGTGTTTGTGTACATAATATATGTGTGTGTACTGTGAATACATAAAGACACACACATACAGTATATATGTGGAAAATGTTTTTACATGCATATGTTTATATTCTCATAATTTACATTTATGCATTTAGCAGATGCTTTTATCCAAAGTGACTGTCAGGTTGTACATGTTTTTGTCAGTATGTGTGTTTCCTGGGAATTGAACCCAAGACATTTTGCGCTGCTAACACAATGCTCTACCACTGAGCCACAGGAACATATATTTAATATATTACCAACATATTTTTCTTAAATGTATACATGCATTTGTGTATTTATATATACATAATAAATATACACGGTACACACACATATACTATGTATATGTACACAAACTTTTATTTTGGAGGATTAATCATTGCCCAGCACTAGTTTATAGTTGGTAGTATTTCTGAAGTTAAGATCTTTTTAAGAACCTGCTTTATGAGATTCACCCAAATCAAGCCAGTATGATCTTAATTAATGTCCTGGAGGGTGTTTTTCTCTCTCACAGCCCGAACATGGACCAGGCTTTATGCCAGCAACAACATTGAAGTTTAGAAGAAGGAAACGGTGGCATCACGTGAGAGAAGTGGAACAATCTCCTCCTGTCTTCTTTTGCATTTAAAGGACACTTTCTCAGACAAATTAAAACAGCAAGCGAAAAAAAAAAAATCAAAAGCAACTACTCCAGCCCTTTGGGTGAGTGTCGGTGTGTTCCTGGTCAGAGCCAATGTTTGCTCCACTATATGATCTCTCTGCTTCTGGGTTCGGCCAGGAAATGACGTGTGGTGATGGCCTGGGGTTTCCCAGCGTCCCTTGTGTGGTCACTACACTGGACCCTGTCAGAATGTGTAGTACAGTCTCTATTACAGTCACTAGCGCAGTGGATTTCCCTGGAAACTGGTTCATTTTTGTTAGTTCATTTTTATGTTAGGGGGTGTAGAGGGACGGCCTGTTAAACGTGGGATGCATATATGCTGCTTCTTGGTCAGGGACAAAATTATGTGAATTATTTTTGTTTTATCTTTTCCTTCCTGTGAACCTCTTCAGTTCATTAAACGCATGTGGTGAACCCGTCTATATCATTGCCTATCTGACAGAACCTGCTCTTGTGTGTGTGCGTGTAAAGGCTTGTGTTTCGGCTGGAATGGAATCTCTATGACTTGTCTGGGAAAATGAAATCTGTAAATGTTCAGTTTTAGTAAAAATATTTTTTTGTTATGTTATTTGGTTTGTTCTCTTTATTTCAAATCTGATTATTATGATAGCTTGTGACTGCCATGGAATTAAGAAAAGGTAGCGGTGTATTTTTTTTCTTACAAATCTGAATTCAGACTTTTCTCAAAATTCCACATCTCACAATTTTGGCTTTGTTCTCAGAATTCTGAGTTTGCATCTCGCAATTTTGATACTTTTTTGGAATTCTGAGTTTCCATCTTGCAATTTACCGTTTGCAAAGACCCGCCCTCCTTAGTTACTGTTGCTATCTCCGACAAACAATGCCGCTCTCTTTTTTATTACGTTGCAAGTTCATGTGACTTCTCAGAATGGCAAGAAAAAGTCAGAATTGAAATTAAAGTCACAATTACCCTTTTTTTATCCTGTGGTGAAAACAGGCTTCTACCGATTGTAGCTTGAAAACTCTCAGCAGATAAAAACAGATACAGTTTGTCAAATATAATTCACCGTATGAATGGCATGAATACAAACACTGCAGGTGTTTAATCTCTACGACTATGAATTATGCTTAAACATGGCTGTACTGCCCGGCACGTTTGTTAATGTGAAGGTTTGCTTCTGCAAATAAAATAGAAAATAATGAATCTGGTTTTGAGAGAAGTCCCTTTAAACCATGTTTCTATACAAAAGAGAATTTGATTAAATTACACTTGTTACAGTATTACTTTGTCAAATATGAGGTGGTAGAAGCATCTAAAAAACACATGGACAATTGCAGATTTTTGTTTTTTTTGACTAGAGCAAAATTGATATGTAATGAAAAATGAACATATGTGCATCCACTCAGCTGCTCCAGTTGATATAAATACAGGCTTTGTATATTTAGTTTGATACAAATTGTGTTCCCTCATTTAAAATGAATAATTTTAGGCTTTAAATGAGAAGTCAGTTCTTCAATACAGAATATAAAGAGTCCTGTCTCTCTTAAATGGGATTTTAATCCCAGATTTCCAGTGTTGTCTCAGACTTTCACTGTGTTTGAGCCGCAGTGACCTCTGACAGAGCTGGATTTATGAATCGAGCAGTCTGAGAACCGCAGGATGGTGGCTCTGTCGTGTCTCATCTCTCTTCTGTTCTTCTACCAAACATACGTTATATAACTGTCTGAGCTGCAGAGCTACGAGTTATTTCTGACACACATTTCTCCGTCCTGTATGTTTGTGTGATCTGCAGGCCGTTTATAGGATTGGGACATTGAGAGCAATCATAACAGTCTCTTGTTTCTGTTTTCTCTTATCTAATTAGCTGTTTGTTATGTCTGCAGTGTCTGAATGGCTACCACAGCATTTCTAAAGACCTTGGGGGCAGCTTGTTTGTATACGGTCACGAATAGAACTGATTACTATTTAGCACTGACAGATGAGTATATATAACCAGTTCATATTCATAATTAAGTTTCTGATTCTACAAAAACAAGATAGTAACTCTCGTGCAGCTCAGTAAATGTGAATTAAAAGTCACGTTCAGTGAGTGTGTGGCAGCTGTTGCTCAGATCAGATCCATGTAATCTCATCAAGGCCGTGAACAGATTCACAAAATCTGTAGAGCCGATGGCCAACGTTTATTTCCATTGTGCTGTTGTCTGATTAATGTGCTTAACACGTTTGGCCCATGTTGAGTTGAAGTTGTATTCTACGTTAGCTTGACACATGTTAGCGCTAAGCTAATGCAACAGATTTCAGAGCATTCCTCACTAACCAGAGACCAGTCTGTAATTCACTCATTAAAGGCAGGGTAAGCGAATTTTTTCAAACACGTTTTTAGAAAACTGAGTCGGGGCCGATTACAAAACAAACTTGTAGCCAATCAGCAGTAAGGGGCATGTCTAATCATGATAAGGAGTAGGGGTCGACCGATTATCGGCCTGGCCGATATTAAGCATTTTTACGATTATCGATATCGGCCATTTTCAAAACAGATTTGCCAAAAAAAATTTTTATTATGCAAACAAACGTACTATTTACAGGTGACATTATTTATTGGTGAATAAATAATACAGGTGAAACTATTTAATGTTTAAATGCACTATTTGGCTCGATGCAGCCTGTCTGAGCTCAACACTCTGTGAGAGTGAGGCGATCTCTCAACCCTGAGAGCAATCTCCGCCCACCGCTCATCTGATATGTGCAGTCGAACGGAGTCCGACCAATCAACGCGGAAAACTGAAGGCAGTCTCACACCGAAAGCACTTGCTAACTGGAGCTGCCTCAGTGATCACGCATCAGTTGTCTCTCAAAGGTACAATACGATTGCAATAAATCACAATCCACTACACTGAAGTTGCAAAACACCTCAATATAACCTATGATGTCCGCGATGCGGAAAAAGCTGGTTGCTTTGTTTCTTATCGATAGCTGAGTAACACCGTGTTTACGCCAGACGTGCCGCACCGCAACAACTAAATCCTGTCTTCACTGGACGCGTGTATTTCAGCCCAGAATGTAGTTCTTTAAAACTCAAATCAATAAAAACAGCGCCTATTTGAAAATGTGCTATTTCAGAGACGTGAGCTCCACACGATGAAGAGAGGAGCATAACCTCGGCTAGTCCTTCTGACATTTACCGCTGGCTCTGATGTCTCTGTAATGTTAAACACAATCATGTGTTTTGGGTAAATCTAACAGGTACTCTTTGGTCTTTATTCCTCTGTTCTATTGATATGTTAAAATGAAAACAGGCAATGTTTGATCTAATACTTTGTTTCATTGTAATGTAAGTACGTTCCCTGAACTACATTACTGCGGCTATGAAATGAAAACGAAAAGAGGTAGTGGTGTTTGATATATCTGGTCTGTAAATACAGTGAGGAAGACTGCAGCAGCCGAGGCGAGCTGACTGATGATATCAAGTACACCGCTGTTCCATTTACAGAATTACCGGACTTGCATCGTCCCATCCCGAGCAGGGCCGTGCAGAGACCTTTGGAGGGGCAGGTGCTCCACGTCAAGTCAAGTCAAGTCAAGTTGAGCTTTATTGTCATTCCACTACATGTGTGGACATATAGTGGGACGAGATGTCATGCCTCGCAGGACCACGGTGCTACATAAATACAGATATACAACACGAAGTAAAACAGCATAAACCTATACACAAACTAACCTACTGTCAGCTTTGACTATACATATGCTATATATAAAAGTGGTTACCTATACATAAACTAAAAAATAAAATAAAATACAAACTGTACAACTGTGCAGATGACTTCAAATACTGTACATGTGCAAAAGAGAGACATTCAAGCAGCTGGCTGGGGAACAGTGTAAGGTGATTTGTGGTGCATGAGCCAGTAAACATACATACATTACAGTCGTATATTACAATCAGTCTTTTGTGGGATTATGGACACACAATGGTGTGTGAAAGTGTCTAGTGCATGCAGAGGAGAGTGTGTTGCTACAGGTGGCTTGTGCAGGCCCGCTCACCTGAATTTCCACAGAGATAAAAGTTAACAGTTTTTCCTGAGATGTGGTAAGATATTGGTTTGGGGAGGGGGGGGGGGGGCGGGGTGGATAGGGGTTCAGAGAGGGGCTGTCGTGATTTGAGTTCAAGCTCTACAGCTGGGAAAAAGCTGTTGAGCAGTCTGGCGGAGCGGGCTCTGATACTCCGGTACCGTCTACCTGAGGGTAGGAGCTGGAAGAGACTGTGGGAGGGGTGGGTAAGGGGTCCTCCATGATACTTTTTGCTTTGCTGGAGCATCGTGTAAGGAAAATATCCAGGATGGAAGGAAAGGGGCACCAATGATTTTTGCGGTGTTCACTGTCCGCTGGAGGGTCTTGCGGTCTGCTGCACAGCAGTTTCCGTACCAGACAGTGATGCAGCTGGTCAGCACGCTCTCAATGGTACCCCTGTAGAAGGTGGTGAGGATGGGTGAAGGCTTGCTCTTTTCAGCCGGCGGAGAAAGTGTAGGCGCTGTTGTGCCTTCTTGGAGATAGACTTGGTGTTGGAAGTCCAGGTGAGGTCCTCTGTGATGTGCAAAAGGTGCACATGGAACACGGCTTTTAATGTGGCTGTGCTCCTTGCTGATATGTGTATTGAAATGGATGCTTCTGTACTGATATAACTGCGGACGTTATTGAAGGGCAGGCCATCCTAAAGGTGTCTGAACATGAGGGATCGTCAGGTGAAAGGTCATCATGTGGATAATTTAATTTAGGCTAAACTATTATTAATTAATTTTACTATTAGTTAGATTGGGCAGGCCTTCACAAAAGGGTGTTTAATTAAAAAAAATAATTAAATTAAAATTGCCTTGACAAAAGGGCCCTTTGGGCATCAAGGGAAAAGGGGCAGGTGTTCAAGCACCCACCGCACCGGACTTCACTGCTTGAGCACCTGCCCCTTTTTCCCTTGATGCCCAAAGGGCATCTTGCATTCTCAAGTCCGAAATTTGTGTACTAGGTATTGAGAAACACGCGCAGACATCAAGTCATCAGACTATTTGCCTAATCTTCTCGTAGTTTAGACCGCGATGGGAACGCAGACAGCAACAGGTCTGGGGGAAAAAGTTCCTGGGACATATTTTTCCAGGTAATTTTGGAGGAAAAGCGGCTTTTGTTTCACAGAACGAATCGTTGCCTGGGTTGCGTAGGCTACGTATTTGTAGGCCGGATCTATCAAAATAGGGGCAAGTCCCTTTTGGGTAGGGGTGTGTTTGTTTTGGTGATTTCAAATGTCAACATTGGCTTCCAGAAATTGCTTACCCTGCCTTTAAATACATGACGACTGCAGGCATGTATGGGGATCCCTGTCTTAGGTTACTAAAAAGTATTTTTCCATCATTTTAATGGTGATTATATTATAGGGCAAGTTGTTACAGGTCCATATCCCAGTAACTATTTGGTTTTGAGTCAAATGTCCAGTTACAGCAGAGGTAGGGAACATCGGTCCTGGAGTGCTCGCTGTCCTGTAGAGTTAATCAAACCTGAACAAGCTAGTCAAGGTCTTCAGAATCACTAGTGCTACAGTCTAATAGTCTTTGAGTGTTATCATTAAACGTGCCTTGATTTCACTCAAATCTGCTAATGACTATTCTCTCCCAAACTGTTTCTTCATCATGTTTGCACAGAGATAACAGAACAAATGTTGTCAGATTATTTTCTTGTCAAAGTTAAACAGTGTCATCATCGTGATTCAATCAGATCAAATCTATGCCAAAGTCCAGCATTCCAGGTTATCAATAACAGCACTACATTAATGAAAAATCTACAAATTGCATTACTATGGTATTATTACTTCATTTTTTTTAATACAGTATTTAATTTACATTAAATTCATATGCACTGCTGTATGGATGGGAATTGTGTGTTTATTTAGTATTCATTATTTTATGCATTCGTGTAGTTTTTGTTCATAACATCTAGGCATACATAATTTTTCGGAACACGTAAATAATCTGCTAACAATAATATGTTCTAAGAACGTTTTATTAACGTTCCTTAAAATGTTTTTCTGAATTTTTTATTTATTGGTCACGGTTGTAAAAACATGTTTTCTAGATTATACAAATGTTATAGAAAACCTTAAGAAAATATATAAAAATAATTATGCAAACATTTCAGAAACGTTATGTTGAACTTTCTCGGAACGTTCTGAAACAATAAGTATTGAATAATATATATATATAAAAAACTTATAGACAAACATCCAACTAAACGTTTCCGGTAAAACGTTAGCCTATCAACAATGTATAATTGAGAACGTCGTTAAAACCGGTTAACATTTAACAAACGTTCTGGTTTATGTTTGTGATCACCGGATTTGTGTCTATGGATATTAATTATCTGATGCTCAAAGTACGTGTCTTGTCTAAACAACTCATTGTATATTTAATTTGACTGTTAATACATAAATATACGTGAGTATAAACGATGTCGTTCTACCTGCATCATTTGTGACAGAAGGAAACGCAGTAATGCGGTAACGGACGAGTGTGAGCGCAGTTCACGGATCCGCCTGACGGTGGTCTCGAATCCTACTACGGCCAAGGTGTTGCTTATGCATATTAATTAGTTTGTGATGACGTCGAGGAGTTGTCTTCCAATGGTCAACGCGGTTGATTAATATATGCTGACGTTGCCTGGTAACCTTCCAATGCTGACGGTTTATCTCATGAATATTAAGTACCAAGCCATCAACATACTAGCGTATGTTTCGCACCCGGCCCACCGCACACGTATATATATACCGGGGGAAACGAGATATTTTGATCTGGGAATGGACCGCGGATTGCAGAGTTGTTAGGGAATATAATTTGCTGGACTAAACGCGGAGGAATTATTTAGATTGGATTTTAAACCAACGCAAGCCCGTATAGGCTCGGTCCAGCCCGGTAACGTTAACCTCTCGTCGTCGGTGGTGACTCACGGAGCTCGGGCCGTTGACGGAGCATTGCTGACCGGTCGGATAAATCTAGGGAAGGACCGACAGGATTTCAGCATGAAGTTCAAACCGAACCAGACGCGGACGTACGACCGGGAAGGATTCAAGCGGCGGGCGGCGTGTCTGTGCTTCAAGAACGAACGGGAGGATGAGGTACGGAGATATTAACGTCGTTATCTAATGCTCAGATGATAAATCAGTGTATCAGCACGCACTGACACTTTCACCCGTGGCCTAGACGTGATCAATGTGAGCATGCAGATATTAGAAGAGTAAATATGTATATATAAGTGTTATCAAACAGGTTCTAGTATGCTGTCATGTAACGTTAGTGTCATCTAGTACAGCAGTGCTGTGTTTCATCATGGAAGGATACATAGATTGATGATATGACTTGGAAATGTGCAGTGCATCAGCATACAATACAAATAATGCACTATACAGACACACCAGACAAAGTATTGTTTACATCTGGAGTGCTGGAACATTTCTAAGTGTTCTTCGAAAGTGAAGTTTTTGCAGCATGCATGGGTCAGATCACCGCCCAGTGTAATCTAGAGCACATCTGTTCATTTCATTCTCATCCAGGACTGTAATCTCTGTCACACAAACCTGAGCTTGCCAAAATCACATTGATCCTCATTAGACAAGTAAATCTGTTTCAACGACATAGTAAGAAACCTGAATCAAACCTTTCGATTGATCTACCTATCTACCTGTCTGTCTATCTACCTACCTATCTACCTGTCTGTCTACCTACCTACCTACCTACCTACCTACCTACCTACCTATCTACCTGTCTGTCTATCTACCTGTCTGTCTACCTACCTACCTACCTACCTACCTACCTACCTACCTACCTGTCTGTCTGTCTATCTACCTGTCTGTCTACCTACCTACCTACCTACCTACCTATCTACCTGTCTGTCGGTCTATCTACCTGTCTGTCTACCTACCTATCTACCTGTCTGTCTGTCTATCTACCTGTCTGTCTACCTACCTACCTACCTGTCTGTCTGTCTATCTACCTGTCTGTCTACCTATCTATCTATCTATATCTATCTATCTATCTATCTACCTATCTATCTGTCTATCTATCTATCTATCTATCTATCTAGTCCATCCCCTGTCACCCATGATTAAAGGCACTTTAGACTGTCCCTGGGCCTCGTAGTGCAGTTATGAAATAAAAGCACGTCAGACTGCAGCTCTCTGAAAACCCCTGTTCAAGCATGTATACAGCTGCGCCAGGTTCATCCACTTCTGACAAAGGTCTGTCATGAAAAGACATAAGATTGAATGGCATATAATACCCAGTGACACCTTTTGAAAAATCATATTTAAAAAAATTTATAACATTGTTGCTATATCAACTCATTTGGTATTTTCTTGTTCTAAGGGGTTGTTGTTGAGTATCTCGTATCAGCCCCAAAGAGAGCTGTTTTTGTGTTTAATGTGTTATTAATATGAATAGAGACAATAAAAGAGTGCAATCATCTTGTTGGCGCCCAGTAAAGCCTTGAGTGCATCTTGTAAATTATTAATCACATCATAAAGTTGAAGATATATGAGCGTTGATGCACACAAGTGCATTTTGTGCTTAAAGGAATAGTTCATCCCAAAATGAAAGCTTCTGAAATTTTGTTGACTATTGAAGATACAGATACGTTTGTTTCTTCAAGGTAACACATTTAGAGAAACGTAGCCATCACTTGCTCACAAATGTATGCTCTGCAGTGAATGGGTGCCGTCAGAATGAGAGTCCAAACAGCTGATAAAAACATCACAATAATCCACACCACTCCAGTCCATCAGTTAACATCTGGAGAAGACAAAAACAGTTTGTAACAAATCCATAATTAAGACGATTTAACTTCAAACTGTTGCTTCTGGGTAAAATGTGAGTCCATAATGTTGCTTCCTCCAGTGAAAAGACCATCTGTTCTGAATCAGGAGAGAAATATGCATGGATCAACCGTTTACAACCCAAAACAGGTCTGAACAAATATGTGGGTGGATTTTAACGGGAGACACAATAGGAGATGGACTTTTTCACTAGAAGAAGCATAGTTCTACATTTTGGACTCTTTTGTTGGGGGGGGGGAGTGATGGTTCAAAGTCAAAAACGCCTTAATGATGGACTTGTGTCTTACAAACATGCTGCTTTTCACTTTATAAGACACTAATTGATAGACTGGAGTGGCGGGGATTATTGTAATGTTTTTATCAGCTGTTTGGACTCTCATTCTGACGGCACCCATTCACTGCAGATGATTCATTGATAAGCAAGTGATGGAATGCTACATTTCTCCAAATCTGATGAAGAAACAAACTCATCTACATCTTGGATGGCCTGAAAGGTGAGGACATTTTCAGCTAATTTTCATTTTGGGTGAACTATTCCTTTAAGTGGCCATTTTCAGAGGTTTCTGCTTTTCTGATAATCCTTTATTCTGTCGCTTCCTTGTATCCAAGTAACCAAAGAGAAGAATCTGGGTTGTCGGAGCTGTCGTGTGGGATTGCTGGTGTAAATCTGGGGTTGCTTCATATCCTCTCTTTAGTCTTCGCTCATGGCTGCTGATCTCCAGACTGATCCACAGTCAGTGCATGTCTGTAAGTGAGGGGGAACTCATTTGAAATGGCTGCTCTTTGTGTCGGAGTGAAAGAGGGAGAGCAGGGGGCAGAGGATCAAAATCCCTCCCATTCAGCCTCTTCATAGACTCGGTCTCTCACCACAGCGGCGATCAGCGACGGCGTTAGCGGACTTTAAACATCGTAGTGATTTGTCTCATATAAAAGCTTACAGCTGTTCATAAATGCATGACTATACAATGCTACAGGTGTCTAAAGAGTCAATAGCGCTTTATACAGCACAAATTAATGTTGCACAGTAATGGTTACATAATCATGATTGTATTCATTTAAGACATTTATTTTGTGTTTCATAATAATTATTGCACTTTCATGTAAGCAGAAATTAAGGAAATATCAACTCATGTGCAAGCTTATCTTTCTACATTATAAACAAACAACTCTTAAAGGGACAGTTCACCCAAAAGTGATAGTGTGATTATTTACTCGCTCTCAAATTCTTTCAAACCTGTTTGAATTTGTTTCCTGTTTTAAACACAAAGAAGATATTTGAAGTATGTGTGTATCGGTATCAGTTGACTTCCATAGTATTGAAAATACTGTTTAAGTCAATGGCTACCAGCAACTATTTAGTTAAGAACAGCCTTCAAAATATCTTCCTTTGTGTTCAACAGAAGAAATAAACTCATAGGTTTGGAACAACATGAGGGTGAATGATGACTGAATACATTTTTTGGGGCTTCTGTCAAATTCCTAATATTAATTGCAATAATTCAAAATGTTAATGTATGTTATGTTTGTCTATAATTAACAAAACAAGTTGTGTGTTGTAGCACAGAAGTACCATAACTGCATTTATTCAGCAACCATAATAGAGTTGAGATTCATTTTTGGATATTGCAAATAATGAAGCTTAAGAAGAGATAATACAGTGTAATAAACAAAAATCAATTTAAACATGAGACTAGTTCTAGGAAACCAGGCCAAATATCAGTACCTTACGCCATTTAGCATCATGTTTATTATTAAATACATGCTTGTTTTCCTAGAATCTGAGTTCATGGAAACATACAGCAGGTTTAGATAACTGTGACATGCCACTGCTGAAATAGACACATGCATATGCACTCAATGATGATTTCCACCAGGCAGTTCACTGTAGTCACCGGACCTTTTATTAAGTGATGAGGGCTTTTTCTCGGGTCTGTTTGTGGTTAAGTCTGGTTAGTTTAACTGAGATGCACTGGCGTGTCCTTAAACAGGACGCTTAACCTCAGGGTTGCTCCAGGCCAGGGGGTTGTCCTTGTAATAAGTTCATGGTGCTGTCACAGAAACCGAAAAACTCTGGTCGTGTGGTGAGAAAATGAGATTTAACATATAATCCTGTTCATCCTGATAGAAAGACAGTGGTGAATTTACATGCAAAAAATCATGTCAGATCTGTTATGTTTGTGCATTTAACTCTAAATCTCTTTGCTCTAGTGTTTAATCATTCAAGTGGCTGTGATTTCGTCATATTAATTAAACACCTGATGATTCATGTTTCGCATCCACTTAGTTTTGATTACAGACATCCTTGATGCGTCACTGATAACCTCTTCATGTCAACATGAAATGACGTTCACCATCCGTTACTACAGCAATGGGAAGAATTTCTGGGAAAAAATGACTTATGTCCTTCACAAATTGATAGATCATAAAAAGATTTTGATTTCAAGCTGACTTTAAGACTAGTGAAAAATGATTCTATATTATTTATGAGTGTTATATCATTATTTCAGATATTATTTATGATAACAAATTAATGATATATTAAAAACAATCAAATATATATTATTTAAATAATGAATTATATGTACAGCACAATTTCAGTGTTATTGCTGACCTAATGTAAAAAGTTAGAATCCATTGAGAATAATTAAAAAATGAAAAAAAAAAATTTAAAATTTTAAAATGTACTTCATTTTTATAAATAACAATGCAAATATATAATGCACTTACAACTAGATATGTGTGTATATCAGTCTAGAATAACTTTGTTTATTATTATTTACTTTATTTATTTTTAAGTTATTCCAGACTGATTTTTACAGCCATGCAATAAGAAACAAAAGAGTCCTGATCACCATTTCAGAGTTTATTTTGCCGTAATGATTGGTTGACTCGACATGAATCTTGTTGTTTTGGGGTCAATGGTGATAAGCATGTGTTTTCATGAGATTCGGCGGGGTGTAATTATGGGACTGTTAATTACTGCTTGTGTTTGAGTGGTTCTATAAGAGCTTTCATTGTCATGTACTTTTCCTGAACTGTATGGTACTGTACTTCAGCACAGAGAGACAAGAACACACAGGTCATAGTTTTGTTGATTGAGGGGTTGAAAACACGCTCTTTTGTATCTTAAGCTGATGGTCATGTGTGACCGGCCCTGGTTCTCTGTGGGAAACCAGAACTGGACTAACGTGTTTCAAGAAAATAACTGTTTTAGGTGAATCGCATGTAAACAGAAGAACTGTGAGTGTTTTGAGCACACAACCTTAAGACACGGCATATATATTCAGATCCTGTGTTCAGAAAGCCTTCTTCTGTGGTTTCTGTAACAAACTCAAGCCAGCTGCTTTGAAGCAGGTGACCTGTTCCTCGCGGTCAGCTATGTGGCACGTCGTAAAAATAACCTCCGTCTGGCCCAGAACATGCCAGGTGACAGCAAGTGTCATGAACTTGACAGACGCGCGTGATGTCACAACGCCATCACCATCAATCCCACAATCCTCTTAGTGCAGGACACACCTGAGGGCCGATCAGCCAATCAGAGAGCAAGATACATCGTCACTATTACACTTCTGTAGCATCATCTGTCAGAAGTCAGTCACTCCAGGGTTATCATATTGACTAAAACTATTAAACATGCTTAACTACAGTGCTGTCAAACGATTAATCGCATCCAAAATAAAAGGTTTTCTTTGCATAATATATGTGTGTTTATTTATTTTGTACATATAAATACACACACATACAGTATATATTTAGAAAAATGTACATGTCTATTTATATTCAAATAATTTGTATTATAAATAAATATTTAATAGATAAACATAACATATTATTCTGAAATATATACATGCATTGTGTGTGTGTGTATTTATACATTGTACATAATACATAAACAAAATAAACACACATATTATGCAAACAAAATCTTTTATTTTGGATGTGATTAATCGTTTGATAGCACTACAACTATTAAGCTCGGGAAAGCGATGCAGACATTGTTGTTTAATTTGTGCCGTCTTGTAATGAATGTTTTATGTGATTTAAAACCGTCTAATGCTTTTAATGTTATATTTAGTTTGTATTGTATTCTTGCTCATTTCTGAAAAGGTGGTCAGACCAGAGTTATTATCATTAACTAAAACTAAAACCATAGAAAGTTCAATTTGAAATAAAATAAAACCTTTAACTCACTTTATTCCAAGAAAACATTTTAAAATAACTACATTTAAAACATAAAAAACAAAACTATATAGACATTGTGTCAGAAAATGCATAAAAAACACGACATTATCATTAAACCTAACAAAATAAAATGCATACATAATCTTATATATAATGAAATATCTAGACTAATCCGCAAATAAATCACAACTAATCTTGCTATAGCAACTGCACATATCATTATATAGGACAACTTGTTAATAGTTCTGCAATGAATATATTCACATAGCAATAAAATGAACAAACACTTTGCACAACAGTGCAAAGAGCATTTTCACTCGAGGACTCAGACTTTAGAGGCTTTAAAAGCATGAAATGCACGTGTTTCTGAAACTGTAGTCAGTTTGAGTGGATAAATATTGAACAGAGATGGTTGTTTTGAAGTATCTACAAAGCAGTAAATCCAACGATCAGTAGCTATACTTGATTCATAAAGGCACGGGGAAAATTTCCGGATGCAGAAGTGAGAGAAGGCCGTGTGATTGCCAGTACGGGAAAGGTTCTTCTGATGGAACACAGAAGATGTTCCCGTGTGTCTTTGAGACTGATCCATTCTAGCAGTCTGGCTTTACTCGGTGCTATTGTAAGCACGTGAAACGGTCGTGGATTGTTCCTGGATGAGAATGAGGAGGAAGCCTGTGGAGTGTGGAGGTCTTTGAGGAGTGCACTGCTTTAACATCCTTTCTAGCAGTCAGGGCTGGTTTTTACGTGAACTGGGTAAATGAAGGATTCGTTTGTCTCCTGGAGGAAGGGCAATAGGACGTTTGCTCGGCGTGTTTGAGGTAAGGCTCTTCTCCCGCTCCTGATTGGACGGTTGAGACTCCTGAATGGATGTATTAAGAGATGAGGTGATTACAGTCCCTCATACTGAAAGAGTTTATTTTTCAACAACAGCAGAACCAGGACCGGAAACACCGGACGTACGTGTATGTGCTGACGGTCACAGAGACGCTGGATGCCTGGGAGGACTCGGTCAATATTGGTGAGTTTGTGTGCTGATTCTTTTGTGATGGATCGGAAAGTATTTAACCCTCGGGGTCTCCTGATTGTTCCTGACTGCATGTATATAACACGCATACACAACAACACAACACCACACCACAACACACACTACGCACTACACTACGTCACACACTCACACTCACACACTCCACACACACACACACTCTCACACTCACACTCACACTCACACTCACACTCACTCACACACACACACTCACTCACACTCACACTCACACACACACAACACTCATACACACACACTCACTACATCACCATCACACTCACACTCACACTCACACACACACACTCACACAATCACACTCACACTCACACTCACACCACACACACACACACACACACACACACACACACTCACTCACTCACACACTCACACTCACACACTCACATCACACACAGACAGACACACACCACACTCACACTCACACACACTCACACTCACACTCACACTCACACTCACACTCACACTCACACTCACACTACACTCACACACACTCACACACACTCACACACACTCACACTCACACCACACACACACAGACAACACACACACACACACACACACACCACACACACCACACACACACACACACTCACACTCACACACACACACACTCACACACACACACACACACGCACACATGCATACACACACACACTCACACACACGCACCACACACTCACACACACACACACACACAAGCACACACACTCACACTCACACTAACACACTCACACTCACACTAACACACTTACACTCACACTCACACACACACACACACACAGACAGACAGACAGACAGACAGACAGACACACACACACACACACACTGGTTTCATGCTGTTGAGTCTATAAATCTGATACCACGAGTGAAAATGCATCTAATTGCACTTGTTTTTAAATGTTTTTATGTAATTAATTAATATATTCATTGCAAAAATATAAATAACAAGATGTCCAAAAAATACAATTTAGATATATTTTTTAACCGCCTTCCCATCCTTTCCTGCTTCCTAAAATTAATCTTTACATTTTAAATGTATTTAATTAATTTTGTAATTTAATTTAAATCATGTCTTTATTGCAAAAATATAAAGGATAACAACATTTATATTTAATTTAATATTTTTTTAACTGCCCTCCCATCCTCCCACTTTCAGTTCAATTCAACCTTATCGTTATTGCAAAAATATGAAAGATAACAAGAAAATCTCCAAAAACGTATGTGCATATATTAACTGCCTTCTCATTCCACCCAAGTTTAAATGTTTTATTTTATTTTAACCATAATGAAAACAATAAAATAAAAATGGTACATTATTTTAACTGCTATCCCATCTAACCCCTTAAACTCATTTCTAAATTCAAATTGCACAAATATTAAAGATAACAAGACCCCCCCCTCCCCCCAATTTTGTTTTAACCCCCATAACTTGAATTATTTGTTATGTAAATAATTTTGTTTTATTATTTAATTGTATTCAGTCTTATTTAATAATAAAACACTATTGTGTGATACTGATCCATGTTTTAAGAATGATTTAAGAACACACATTATATCTATTCCTAATATTGTGATATTTCCAGTCTTTGCCGTGTACTTTGCTCATGCTGCAGTATTTGTCCTGTAGGCCGGAAGCGCGAGTGGTTTCCCGTCGACGAGGCCATCAAGGTCCTGCAGAGCCACAAACCTGTTCACGCCGAGTACCTGAGACGCCTCAGTGTCAGTGTCAGTCGTACATCCAGCAACGGCAACCTGACATCTCCCAGCAGCCTCACACCGCTCTTCAGCGCTCCGGCGTCAGCCGCACGCAGATAGGACACACACACACACACATCAACACTCCTTTATGACCCTCACAGCACCTCTTAGGCACCTTTGGGACGTTCTTTAGAGGGTCAAACCAAAGTGGTGTGGGATTTCCAGTGAACAATGCCTTAACTATTTCTCTTTGAAGTCGCTTACTGTCGGCTGATCGGTTGTAGTTGTTGTAATGGAGTAATAATTATTGACCAGCATTACAAACCAGTTACACAGAAGTGCGCTTCCAGTATTCCTCCATCACTCTCTCCCGCAGAGCTCGGCATGCTGGGATTGTGACGTGGGGAATGTCAGTCTCACTTCAGAATCTGACCTCTCTGAATTCAGTCTGTAAGCGCTGCCGTGACCCCAGACGTCCCTTTAAAAGCCCCGTCACTGCTGCTCCTGAACGGATAACTGGATTCCTGCGCTCAGAGATGAGATTTCTGGAGGCTCGTGATCTCATTTTATGCTTTGATTAAAAAACAAACGTTTGTAAATACACTAAACGACTGAAGATGATGACAAGTGATGTTTTTAACGATCTTTTCTGCTCTTAACTCTTTCTATGAGGTCTTTCTTTAGGGGATTTTGAAAGAAACACAACTGTGAAATTAGCAAGAAATGCTAACGGGTAAATCTCATGGAACTGCTCAAGAACATGCACAGGTCATATTTCAGTTCATATACATAATATATAATTAAAAATAACGCAGACTATTTTCAAGACATTTTCCTATATTGTTATGACTATAGTGCACAAAGAATGATGTATTATTTAAATGATATTGTATTTATACATTGTGGTAGTATTTGTTTTACTGCCCTTAATTCATGCTTATTTAATTAAAAAAATATTTTGTACTGTAACTACTGTATTGCAGTAATTAAAATATAATAAGTATAACAATTAAAAATGGGATCACACAATACATTAAAACAATTATGTATATATATATATATTTAAAGTAGATAAAATATAAAACAAATCTTTAAAATAGGTTTCATTTTCTTTATTCAAAAAAACTATTTATATATTTTTAGATCACAATGTACAAAAATCGTAATAGGCTACATAAAATAAAAATGCATATGTAAAATGAAATATGAGCTGTACGTGTTTTGAGAGATTAACCCAAATGAATTGTTGGCACCAGCAATGCCTTGAATATCTGTCAGATGTGAGGATCGGGTGCCTTTTTCCTCTTCTAAAACTTTAACAACACGTTGTGTTTTAGTGTGAAACACTGCTGAATGTGGGCTGATCTCAGATCTGCTGTACGCACACTGAACAGCTCATGTTGAGGTTCATGTGGATCGAGCGGATGTACAAATAACACTTTCCTTTAGATTACAGAGATGTGAAGTGTCAACGGCAAAACTAACTCACGAAATGCACATTTCCTAAAACATTTGGACTATGTCCTTCAGTAAAACGACAAACGGGAGTGCAGCGGTGAAGTTATTCATCACACGAGACACACAGTCTAATGTTTTCACAATGAATACTCTGTGAGGAGTGAAGTATAAACTACATCAGCCTGAAGAGTGTTTGTGAGTCGCACTAACCGTCTCTTCCCTGGTCTGAGATGTGTCTGTATGTTTACTGTAATCTGTACAGATGTTCATAATGGATATTTTTATCTGTCAATAAAGATTGTATCACTAGGAAGAAATGTGAAGTGTGAGGACATTTTCTGATGAATCATGAGACCAATAATGCAAACTTCTAATCATTCATCTGCCATCTTCAAACCTTATAGGGTATAATAATTGTAATATATTTATATATATATATACACACACACACACACACACACACGTGTGTGTATATATATGATATTATTAGCATATCATTCAGAAACATGCATAGGTCACTAAAAGTAATAAATATGGAATATAATATATATATATGGGATTTAAAAAAAAGTCCTATATTATTTGTATTACTATTGTGTAATAATTAAATTATACTGTATTTATATATCGTCATCATCTGTTGCACTCTTTAATTAATGCTTATTTAATTTTAAAAAGTAGTATTTCAGTATTTTAACTGTAAATACTGTATTACAGCATGTTATAGAATTACATTATTCACGATATAAGTATATTATTTAGAAACGATCAGTTTAAACACAATGAAGTCACAACACCAACTGATTTCACTAGTCTTTTTTTACAGCAATGAGAAACAATTAACGCCTAATTATCGTTTTTGAGCCTATTTACAAATTGTTATAAACATGAATGAGCTTTCCTTAATTTCTTAATAAAACTGTAGTGCCTTATTAGCCAGGCACTGTCGTACAGAAGAATGTTATTCAGCTTTTTAAATTGATTTACACAAAAATAATAACTGTTTTATGGTTTATAGTAGTAAATGTAGTATTTTGGCGGGAGCGATCGTTAATCGGTGTAAGTTCTGTGGAAGCGGAACCAATGTCATCGCGCTGCCGCGCGCCGGAAGGCTGTGAGTGTAACACAGTTCTGTAGCATACAGCTGTACGGGCCCATGTGGATCAGGCGGACCTGAGCGAAACAGAGCTTCAAAATCCCCGAATCAAGACGATCTTCCCGCGAATGCGAGCTCTGTAGGTCATCCGTGTGTGTGAACGAGTGAAGATGCTGACGGAGGCGTTAGACGGGCAGCTTACGGTGCTTTATAACGCGGTCGCCGGTGAGTGTGCCAGTAATGATGCGACACCGCGGATCGACATCACCTCGCTCACATGCACTCATCTGGACACACCGCACATTATACCGACAGATGTTGTGACTGGGTTGTGTTGGCATGACCGGAGTTAGAAACAAATGACCACTCTTTCTGTCACCAAACTTCTGCACGTCTGTTTGGGGTTGATTTTAATGAATGGAAAGAGCAGTTTTGTCTAAAATCCTCTCAAAATAGTGAAAACAAAGTAAAAGGTCATCTTGCTGTTGAAAATCGGGCATATGTCAGTTATAGCACATGTACATGTGTTTATAAAGATGGACTCCTTATACAGTAATGATGGCTGTGAAATCCCTGATGTGCTATTTTTACTTTTTTATGAACAAACTGTATTTTTTATGTTTAATATTTTCTATTATATAATATATATATATTATTATAATAATAATTTGATATATATGTTGGGGTGGGAAAGTTAAAGATAAATTATAAGTAAAATATTTTATTTTTTGATGAAACAATAAATCATTTATTTATTAAAATTGTTGAAAACAGTTGCGCTATAGCTATATATGTGTGTGTGTGTGTGTATGTATGTGTGTGTGTGTGTGTGTTATGTATGTGTATGTGTGTTGTATGTGTGTGTTTGTGTGTTGTGTGTTGTGTGTGTTGTATATTATGTGTGTGTGTGTGTATATGTTGTGTGTGTGTGTGTGTATATGTTGTTGTATGTGTGTGTGTGTATAGTGTGTATGTATGTGTGTATGTGTGTGTGTGTGTGTGTGTGTGTGTGTGTTGTATGTATGTATGTATGTGTGTGTTGATATGTATGTATGTATGTGTGTGTGATGTGTATGTGTGTGTTGTATATGTATGTATGTATGTGTGTATATATATTGTATGATGTTGTGTTATGTATCATGTGTGTTATATGTTGTGTGTGTGGTGAATATGTATAAAAAATGCTGTGTAAAGTGTAAAAGTACTAAATAAAATGAATATAGAATTGATGTATTGAAATGATGTTCAATATTGTGTTTGTAACGTAGAAGAAAATCGAGTTTCTGAAACGTATTCTTGCCTCGTGTCTGTCTCAGCCTCGGTGCCGGTTCAGTTCGAGCCCGTGGGTCGCTGGTTCGAGGCGTTTCTGAAGCGCAGGTGTAGAAATGTGTCGGCCTCGTTTCAAGAGCTGGAGGAAGAGGAGGAGCTGTCTGAGGAAGAGGAGGATGAGGAGCTGCAGCTGGAGGAGTATCCCATGCTGAAGAAACTGGACCCCAAAGACTGGAAGGTGTGTGTAGAGCCGCGTCTCCGTGTCCGAGCCGTGAGACTCTGAATGCATTGACACGCTTCTCTTGACGTTACAGAACCAAGACCACTACGCTGTTTTAGGACTCGCGCACGTGCGGTACAAAGCAACCCAGAAACAGATCAAAGCTGCTCGTAATGTGCAGTACTGCTCAAATGATTGTAATTACAGTTTTAAGCTCTGCTTTTATTTGATCAAAAATCACATTTTCTATGTGAATATATTGTGAAATGAATTGATTTCTGAGTCACATGATTTTCCTGCTCAAGAAACATTTCTCATTTTATTAGTGTTAAACATTTTTGTGGAAACATTGATGCACTACCATTCAGAAATATTTTTTCTTAAATATAAATTAATGCTTTTATTCATCAAGGATGCATGAAATTGCTCAAAAGTGACCGTAAATAAATTTTTTAATGTTACAAAAGATTTCTATTCAAATAAATGCTGTTCTTTTGATCTTTCTAGTCATAAATGAACCCTAAAAATAGAATTTCCCACAAAAATTCTACACATTTTCAATATTGATAATCATTTTAAGTTTCTGTTTAATTTGTAAAACACATATTTTATTAATATATTTAATGAATGATTACTGTGCACACTGAAATCTGTAGAGAATATTCTTGTTATTAGCTGTTGCATTTGTTGATGAATAATCATTGATCACTATTCACATAGAAATAGTGTTTTAAAAATGATATAAATTAAGTTTTACATCGTAGATTATGAATATCTAAATGTGAGTAAATAGTAGTATGATTATTTTATTCAAATAAATGCTGTCTTTTTCTTTCTCATCATAAAGAATAAAAGTATAAGTTTCCACAAAAATCACACGATTTTCAACATAGAAATATACTGCATATAGTCAGATATTTGAGCAGATATATTATGATTTCTTCACCTGACATAACTTAAAAAGATGCTATGATTTGTACATGAATAATGCTTTATTATTCATATAAAAAGTGTGTTTATAATGGTAACATATGATTTGTCACATTTTTTACGTATAATAAAATGAGTATCTTCGATAAGTCAAAAGCGAGACCTATTTAATCAGTAAACGTGGTTCTCCACAGAAAAACAGGTTCCTTCAAACATCGAAGGAAACGAAAGTTCTTCAGGAGAGCAGATCGTGTTTGAGAGCGATACATGAGGTAAGCTGCTCAAAATGACGCTTTGCAGATAAGATTACAGGTGTTTGGAGATCACGAGCTGTATTTCTCTCGTAATCAGATGGATTCCTGTTACAAAAACAGATCCCGGTGAGCGCGAGAGCGTCTTTTGAAGCGTGGATCCCACTTGTAAACATTCCTTCAAAATGCAGAAGCGGAAAGTCTCAGGTGTTATGCATGATTTGAGGGAACTAATGCAGGTAACCGCTAACAAAATATGCATTGTTTATTAAGTCGGTGTTCTGGAGATCAGTCTTGACTCGCTGTAGTTTCTCTATATCAGATGGAGTTAGAAGACACATCCCGAAGCTGGAGAGCGTTTGAAGAGTGGATCATTGTCTATTCCTTTAGCAGTAGTCAAGAATATTCTTCGTGGTTATTCATAGTTTGAGGACAAACTAATGCTGGGATCCATACAAATACTCCCATTTTTCTCCAATAGATTCTAGTTAAACAACATTTGACTCGTGGGAGAGTTTTGAAAGTTGAATTTAACGAGGAGAACAAAATACGTTAATTATAATTTGATAAAACTATCTGGAGCATACAAAATATTACTTGTGTTATTATAGTTACAAAAAATACAATTATACTCAAATTGCACTTTTCATATTTGATTGAATTGAGTTGAAAGGAAACTGAAAAAAAATATTTATTTAATTTTATAATTAACTAGGTATAAAAAAACTGAAAATACAAAATATCTACTCAAATGACACTTTTCTACTTGATTTAATTATTTCAAATTAATCTTGAAACAGAAAATATTAATTAATATGATTTAATTAAAGGTTAAAAAATGAAATGACAAAATATACTCAAATAACACTTTTCTACTTGATTTAATTATTTCAAATTAATCTTGAAACAGAAAATATTAATTAATATGATTTAATTAAAGGTTAAAAAATGAAATGACAAAATATACTCAAATAACACTTTTCTACTTGATTTAATTATTTCAAATTAATCTTGAAACAGAAAATATTAATTAATATGATTTAATTAAAGGTTAAAAAATGAAAGACAAAATATACTCAAATGACACTTTTCTACTTGATTTAATTATTTCAAATTAATCTTGAAACAGAAAATATTCATTAATATGATTTAATTAAAGGTTATACTCAAATGACACTTTTCTACTTGATTTAATTATTTCAAATTAATATTGAAACAGAAAATATTAATTAATATGATTTAATTAAAGGTTAAAAAATGAAATGACAAAATATACTCAAATGACACTTTTCTACTTGATTTAATTATTTCAAATTAATCTTGAAACAGAAAATATTAATTAATATGATTTAATTAAAGGTTAAAAAATGAAAGACAAAATATACTCAAATGACACTTTTCTACTTGATTTAATTATTTCAAATTAATCTTGAAACAGAAAATATTAATTAATATGATTTAATTAAAGGTTAAAAAATGAAAGACAAAATATACTCAAATTACAATTTTCTACTTGATTTAATTATTTCAAATTAATCTTGAAACAGAAAATATTAATTAATATGATTTAATTAAAGGTTAAAAAATGAAATTACAAAATATACTCAAATGACACTTTTCTACTTGATTTAATTATTTCAAATTAATATTGAAACAGAAAATATTAATTAATATGATTTAATTAAAGGTTAAAAAATAAAATTACAAAATATACTCAAATGACACTTTTCTACTTGATTTAATTATTTCAAATTAATCTTGAAACAGAAAATATTAATTAATATGATTTAATTAAAGGTTAAAAAGTGAAAGTACCAAATATGACCAGAATACCTTATCTAAACTTGTATGTGTAATTATATCAAATATAGATATTAGAAACAGTAAACATATCTAATATGATTTAATAAGGTAAAGATGAATACAAAGTATATCAGTGACACTTTTCGTATTGTGTAATTATTTAATTAACTGACACACAATATATTAATTAATATGATTTAATTAAGGTTATAAATGAAATGAAATATACATACATACACTACACTGATATTAATTATATTCAAATAATTGAAACAGAAAATATGATTAATAGATACATTACAGGTACAAGAAAGACAATGATACTAAATGACATCACTGATTAATTATTAACATTACATATAATACGAAAATCATATTAATATGATTTAATAAAGGTAAAAAATAAAGACAAAATATACTCAATATCATTTTCTATATTAATTATTTAAATATCTTGATACATAAATATTATCTATATATTTAATAAAGGTTAACAACAATATATAGTACAAAATATACATCAAATAACACTTTACTATATTATATTATATTCACATAACTAAACAACAATATATAATTACATACATTAATTAAGTTAAAAAATAAAACACAATATACTACATACACTTTTCTACTTGATTTAATTATTTCAAATTAATCTTAAACAACAATATTCATTAATATATTTAATTAAAATTAAAAAGCAAACCTTTTAAATAATAATCCGTTATCCTAAACCCTTCTCATGTTCATCATCAATAAAAGGTGGATTGAGAAACAAACCAGCCTCTCACCCAAGGAAGAAGGAGGAGATGAACAGGATACGGACACTCGTTGGTAAGTATGAGGTCCGACACGGACACGTGATCTTACCGTGAGCGTCTGTCTGTGTGTGTGTGTGTCAATGTGTGTGTGATGTCATGCAGACACGGCCTACAACTGCGACCCGAGGATTAAGAGATTCAAAGAGGAGGAGAAAGCCAGGAAAGAGTCGGAGAAGAAGGCCAAAGCCGAGGCGAAGAAACGAGAGCAGGAGGAGAAAGAGCGGGTCAGATGACTCTTTACTAACACAACACACTTCTGAAAGTGTTTCACACTCACTTATGTGTTTTCTGTTTTCACTATGTTTAATGAAGCTGGAAATCACCAAATATGACCAGATTCATTCTGTATCTAATATTATATGTGTATATATAAATATATCTATATATATAAATGTAAACATACAATATATTTAGTGAGCATATATGTATATGTGTGTGTATGTGTATATATATATACACACACCTATATATTAAAAATTTTATTATAATAATAATAAATATATATATATAATTATTAATATATATAAAATACCATACAAACAAAAATATATTATTTTTTAAAATATATTTCATACCAATACCTATATATTTTACATACATAAAAACCACATGTTAAATTAATAAAACATTTTCCAAATTTTTTTTTTATATTTTATACATACTAATTCAACATTTTAATTTTTTTTTTTTTTATATTTAACTCCTCTCTCCTTTCCTAATCCCCAAACATATTTACAAAAAAATAACACAATTTATTATTATAATTTCCTACAATACCTTTTTTCAACAATCCAACTTTTTAATACATTCACAAACCATTATAAAAACACATTTTTTATTTAGGTTTTAAAGAACTTTAAATGACTCAGTATTTGAAGTCCATTGGCCTTTTTAAAGTTTTTTTTAAAACTACATATAAGTTTTAAATATTTTAAAAATTTTTATTTTAAAAACTTAACCCTAAAATAAAATTTAAATAATTAAGCAAATTATTTGTCTTTTATTAAGTGATTTTGGACAAAGGGAAAAAAACCAAAAAAAATTTAAAAAATATTTTTTTAAAACAAAAAATTTTAAAGACAAATGCATATTACAACAATGTATATTTTATGTATCTAAATTTTATTACTAAATAATAACTAATTAATCATTATTACATAATCACAACAATATTACATAATCTAATCATTTATAATAAAAAACACATTTAATAATTCCAATTACTTAAAACCCCTTATTAAACAACCTTTACTTTAAATTTTACATCAAAATTTACTACATAATAAATAATACATACATAACAACCACATTATCTCTCATACTATTAAACTAAAACCCTTTCTAATTAAATTTCAACTCACAAACAAATTCACTCACAAAAAAAACCAACACAGCCACACAGGCCAAGAAAGAGAAAGAAGCCCAGAAGAAAGCCATCAAGAAAGAGCGGCAGAAGCTCAGGACGACCTGCAAGGCAGGAACCCCTCTCCGTACGATCTCACGTTCAGCTCTCTGAGCTTCCCATCCTCATCTCTGTCTCTGCTTCCCTCAGACGCACAGCTACTTCACAGACAACGAAGCCGACGGCGTCCGGATGATGGAGGAGGTGGAGAAGCTCTGCGACCGCTTGGAGCTGACCAGGTACAGCTGGGAAACAGGACGGGGTTTTACTGAGTCGATTCTCTGAAACTCAGAGTTTGATTTGTAGTTTGCAGACGCTGAATGAAGCGTTGACTTCTGGGAGTAAAGAGCAGAGTAAAGCGGCTCTGGAGAAACAGGTGAGAAACACACACTTCACCCTGTTTGCTTTAAGATATAAATACAGAAAAAAGAGGTCTCTTGTTTTCACCAGGACTGCATTTATTTGATCAAAATTGTGAAATATTATTACTATTTGAAATAGCTGTTTTCTATGTTAATATATAGTACGCTGTAATTTATTTCTGTGATCAAAGCTGTATTTTCAGCATCATTACTCCAGTCTTCAGTGTCACATGATCTTCAGAAATCATAATAATATCTCTGATTATTATCAATGTTGAAAACTGTTATTTTTGTGGAAACTTATACGTTTTATTGGTTTATGATTTTTTTTAATGAATAGAAAGTTTAAAAGGACAGCATTTATTAGAATTATAAATAATAATACTAATATTTTATAATTTAATATTCATAATAATAATAATACGATCGACAAATCTTAATATTATATCATATCTGTAACATACACTCTTATTATAATGAAAGCTGAATACCCCAAAGTATTATTACACGTAACAAATGACAAAAAATAAAGCAAAATATTGCAAAAAAACTAAATATTATTACGGTAGATTTAGAATAAGGTGGCAAGTAATATTTATAAAATATATTTGAATAAAATTATATTAGCATTGTTTTACATAATTATGAACAGTAATAAAATATACAATATTTTATATTATAATATGTGTAATACATATACATCTGAATATTTTTGTGGAAATCGTGTTTTTATATTTTTATTTGAATAGGTGCAAAAGAACAACAGAAATACCTGTATGATGATTATGAGTTATTACTACAATTATTTTATATAATTAGTTTGTATTTTTAGGATTATTTTGATAAATAGAAAGTTGAAAAGAACAACAGTGAAATATAAATAAAAATACTACTGATAATTATTAGTAATGTTACAATTACAAAAACTACAATTATTTAATGAAATTAGTCATATAATAACAATAATTATGAATATATTTTTCGGATTTGTTTTGATGAATTAAAAGAACAGCGTCGATTTGAATTCTAATCTTTAGCAACATTATGAATGACTTGTGCATGTTTGCTGAGCGCTCGTGTAAGTTCCCCGAGGTTTTGTTTCTGGGGTTGACGCCTCGACTCCTTCCCCGTGTCGCAGGTGCGGGAGGTGAAGGTTCAGATGCAGAAGGAGAAGGAGGTGGAGATGCAGGCGCAGCAGGTGGGGCGCGGGGCTGAACACACCAGCGCAGGAGGAGGAGGAGGACTCAACAACAGAGGCTGGAACGAGGAAGATCTGCAGCTGCTCATCAAAGCCGTCAACCTGTTTCCCGCCGGAACCAACGCCAGGTGAGTCTCCACGGACCCCGTCTGCCATATTACACACTGTACAGGTGATCCAGTGTTTCTGACTGAGGTGTGCAGTGCTGTGGGATCGAGGGAAATGAGGAAGCCGACTGCTGCAAAAGAAGCATTATTGACGGTTTAGTTTGTCACCTTCTTCACCCCTGACGAGTTTGCATCCCTGGTACCTCCTGTGGTTTTAAAACCAATCGTTTGTTCCTGTGTTCATATCAAATGGCAAACAGTGTGGGATCTCTATACAGTGAATGAGCTCCATGAAATTAGTCACATTGTTGGAAAAACCGATGGGAGCAGATTGTTTATACTCTGTAGAGTTGGTTATGGACACATGTTTTTAATACTAGGGGAAGATCCTCCAGCATCTGCCGAGTCCCTTTATCCATTAAGCATGTTTATTAGATTGTGCTGTTTGTAACTCATTGAGAATTAATTTTTATTCAATTAACTCTATTGAAGAGATTTTTAACAGAGTTGAGTCCAATACAGTTTTGGAGTTTTTAGCAAAGATAAATGAGAAAAACATGATATAATTCAGCCTTAATATTTTTTGCCATGAAAATAGCCACAGAAGCTGGAATGGCTTTAAACACAAACACACACACTAGAGGTCTGCACGGGCTCAAAACTGAAGCCCGAACCCGGCCCGTACCCGAGATCGTCCGACCCGACCCGAGCGGCACAGTTAAATTTAGAGCCCGAACCCGACCCGAAATCACCCCCCCGCCCCACAACGAATAACAAAAAAAAAGGAAAAAGGTTGCATTTCACGATTGCATGCAAAGAAACGGATTAATCAAGGCTCTGCCATTTCACAAACATTTACCAGTTATGAAAGTTTGTGAACATCAGGTGCAGCGGTCGCATACATTCTGCCCAGTTTATGAATTTTGTATGGACAAGAAGATGATGACCGTGCAAATTATGGTCTTTTTTTGTCAGTTAAGGCTCGTTAGCCATCTGTCTACTTTAAATCAGACATAAGATCTTAAATAAGATTGTATTTGTTTGAATGAATTAATCATTTATTTGAGAGAGAGCGAGCGAGAGAGAGACCGAGAGACCGAGAGAGAGAGAGAGACTGAGAGACCGACGAGAGCGAGAGACCGAGAGAGAACGAGCGAGAGAGAGAGAACGAGCGAGAGAGAGAGAGAGAGAGAGAGCGAGAGAGAGAGAGAACGAGCGAGAGAGAGAACGAGCGAGAGAGCGAGAGAGACAGAGAGCGAGAGAGAGAACGAGCGAGAGAGCGAGAGAGACAGAGAGAGAGAGAGAGAGAGCGAGAGAGAGAGAGAGCGAGAGAGAGCGAGAGAGAGAGAGAGAGCGAGAGAGAGAGAGAGCGAGAGAGAGAGAGAGCGAGAGAGAGAGAGAGAGAGAGAGAGAGAGAGCGAGAGAGAGAGACGAGAGAGACGAGAGAGAGAGAGAGAGAGAGAGAGAGAGAGAGAGAGAGAGAGAGCGAGCGAGAGAGAGAGAGCGAGCGAGCGAGAGAGAGAGAGAGAGACAGAGAGAGAGACCGAGCGAGAGAGAGAACGAGCGAGAGAGAGAGAGAGCGAGAGAGACAGAGAGAGAGAGAGAGAGAGAGAGCGAGCGAGAGAGAGAGAGAGAGAGAGAGCGAGAGAGAGAGAGCGAGAGAGACAGAGAGCGAGAGAGAGAGAGAGAGAGAGAGAGAGCGAGAGAGAGAGAGCAAGCGAGAGAGAGAGAGCGAGAGAGAGAGAGAGAGCCGAGCGAGAGAGAGACCGAGAGAGAGAGAGACCGAGAGAGAGAGACCGAGCGAGAGAGAGAGAGAGACCGAGCGAGAGAGAGACCGAGAGAGAGAGAGACCGAGCGAGAGAGAGAGAGCGAGAGAGAGAGAGAGAGAGAGAGAGACCGAGCGACCGAGAGAGAGAGCGAGAGAGAGAGCGAGACCGAGCGAGAGAGAGAGAGACCGAGAGAGAGAGAGAGAGACCGAGCGAGAGAGAGAGAGACCGAGCGAGAGAGAGAGAGACCGAGCGAGTGAGAGAGAGAGAGAGAGAGAGACCGAGCGAGAGAGAGAGGAAAGTTGCGCGTGCATGTGAACCTGCTTCTGCGCGTCTCTCTCTACAAGCAATGAGGCTTAGTTACTTCAGAAACAGCGATTTTGCCGCCTCATTGCAGATAAATATAATGTTGTGACTTGCGAGTCAGTAGCCTGTCGAAGCTATTTTACTAATAAAAGTTTCCGTGCTGTTTGTGCGCGATCTCTGATATGTGTGTGCGTGCGTCTATGAAAGAAGCGAAGCCTCTGCATATAGTTTTGGTTTAGCTACAAACCCGAACCCGACCCGAGCCCGAGGCTATCCAATAAACATTAACCCGAAAGTATTTCGGGACCCGCGGGTTCGGGTCGGGTAGCAGACCTCTAACACACACTGACTGAGCTGTGCTGTGATTGGACAGGTGGGAGGTGATCGCCAACTACATGAACCAGCACTCCAGCAGCGGCGTGAAGAGAACCGCCAAAGACGTCATCAATAAAGCAAAGACACTGCAGAAGCTGGGTAGGTAACGGCGCTCGGGCTTCATGCTGGACGCTGCATTGGAGATGTACGGCTAATTTGCTTGTTTGATGGCAGATCCTCACCAGAAAGACGAGATTAACCGAAAGGCCTTTGAGAAGTTTAAGAAGGAGCACTCAGCTGTTCCTCCGACCGTAGACAACGCTGTGCCATCAGAGAGATTTGATGGTAAGTCACAGGATAATTGCCAAACAGTTAATCATGAGTATTGATCAGGTAGAATTAGAATAAGCTTGCAAGGAAATACATGTAAAATAAATCTAATATTTTCTCTTTAATTAATGAATAAAAAATAATTATTAACATTAATTAGTGGTGTCAAAATTAGCGCGTTAACGCAGGAGATAATTTTTTTCATATTAACGTCAGTTAGACATGAAGTTAAAAAAGATGCCATTAAAGAAATATTACAAATATACTGTCTTTGTTGATTGAACATTTGAAGATTGAATGTGAAATTATTGCAATATAAAAGTATATTTAAAAACTTTAATGTTAGGTGGGATTAATCGATTCGTTTTAGAAAAATGTGTACCTTTTTTTAATTGATTGACAGCAGTAATATTTATATTTTTATATTAGTACAATTTCAATATCTTAATATGAATTATTATAATATCCATATCACACACTCTTATTATTATGCAAGATAATTGCTAAAGCATTATTACACAGAACAAATAATAATATTATTATTAATTCAATGTAAAATATTAATAATGCTTTTTAGAACACATTATAATAATGGAAGCTGATTAATAAAGTAGAATTACAATAAGGTGCCAAGTAATTAATAAAATAAGATATTGTCCTTTTTTATAAATATTACTATTGATAAATTTAAAATACTAGGGCTGCCACTAATGACTATTTTTATTTCGATTAATCTAAACGATTAGTTTTCCTAAAACAAATCTACAATTTTACTTACGAATATTTTATTAAATCAAATGAAACCACGGAAAATTTGGTTATTTGTATAAATAACAATTTATAATTATTATATAATTATCTAATTATATATTACAGAATGTATAATTGTATAATTATAATCAGAAAACTGTATTTACCAGAAATATTATTTACCAGAATATATCTAGGTGAAAAATGTCAATCATTTGTCAAAAATATACTTTTTTTTAAATATAAAATCTATTAATTGGAGATGCTTTTGGTTATTACAGTTTAATGTAATCCAGAAAATAATGGAAAACAGAATTTGGTACAGATCAAACTAAAACACAATTAATTATACAGGCTGTGTGATTAATACAATTTAATTTAACCATTAAAACAGAGTATAGAAACATTTAAATGGAAAAAAAAATGAATTTGGAAATAAAACTGATTTCATAGGGCTGTATCATTATATATTTTTGTGGTAAAAAAATAGATGTAAGTTAACAATAGCTTTTAAAATGACTTAAAAAAAAATATGTATATATATAATAGCAGTTCAACTAAAGTATCAAAAGCAAGAAATCATATGGATTTATTGAACAAATCTGTTAAAATACAAACAATAGAGCTAATGTTCATTACACAACAAAGGCGCTGACCACCTGATAATTATTTCTACACATTACTGCCAGATCTAATCCTTGTTTAATATTGACCAAGCACCACTTAATTCAAATGTCCACTTAATCTTTAATATTTGGCCATTTGTTTAGGACAGAAATGTTATAGTCGCTGTAATTAGATGAATATGTGGACATCAAACCGCGTAAACTCAGAGTGAGTGTTTGAGCTTTTATTTTGAAATCGCGGTGTATCCTGTGTTTGCGTGGGTTTATAAATGATTTACACCTTACACATCTGATAAAACGGCGCATGTTGCGTTCCCAGATGAACGTTATAATAAACCCAAACTCACAAAAACACGCAGACTTGCAGAGATGAGTTTGAGACGCTCCACGTGTAAATGATAACAGTTTGTGAACGGAGCCGCTGTGTGAAGCACTTAACCTGCCTCCATGTAAATAATTAAAGCACATATCATTATTTAATCAAATCATAACGTTTGTGAATTCACAATTATGCTTAATTGTGATTTTTAAATGGGTTTAATATATCATGCAGCCTTGGAAAACAGTCTAATAATAATGTTTTATGGATTCTCATCTGTGCGCCACTTCCGGTATTTTGACAGTTAGTGGATGCGAGCAAAATGAAATAAACGATTTTTAAAAATCGACTAAAAACGACGAATCGCGACAACCCTAAAAAATACCTTAATTATAATAATAATATTATCATCTTGATTATCATCAAGAGAATATTTTCTCACAGAAAACAGCGCAAATGATCTCAAATGAAAGAAAACATTGGCTGTATTACACTTATTTGAGCTGTAAATAATTATTTTACTATATAAATAAAATATATATTAAAAACTTATTTTGAAGAGAAAACCAAAGTTTGCCAGTGATTTCAGCTCAGCGGCAGAGAGCTCATGTATGGTTGCCAGGTTGGGAAGTTTAACTGGGCAGAAAATGCATTGATTGGGGGATTTCAGCACTTTCATCTGGCACCCGCAGCCATGAAAGGAGATTTCTTACCAATGCAAGCTAACGCAAACACCAAATGATAATGCTATGTGGTCTTAATAAATACCCAGCAGGCAAATATTCGAGTGAAGCATAATGATTTGTCATCGTCCCGCTCTGAACACGATCACTCGTTTCCTCCAGCTGTTAGCACGGAGTCCAACCCCTCACCCTGGACCACAGAGGAGCAGAAGCTGCTGGAGCAGGCGCTGAAGACGTTCCCGGTGAACACACCGGAGCGCTGGGAGAAGATCTCCGCCGCCGTGCCCGGACGCTCCAAGAAAGACTGCATGAAGAGATACAAGGTTTGATCTTCTGCATCCATATTCATCCCATTAATTCAGCGTACTATTTTAGCATTATTGTTTACATACAGCATTGCTCAAGAATTAATACACAGAATAAAGGAATGTTAATCAGGTAGAGTTAGAATAAGTTAAGTATATTATAAAATAAGACCTTTATAGTACTAAATTAGTAATAATAATTATACTAACAACAACAATAATCCATTATTATTATTAATACAATTGAAAATAACTATTACACAGAACAAATAATGACAAGAAAAAAAGAAAACATATTAATTTAGAATTAGAACAAGTAGTTAAAATATTTTTCTAAATACAAATAATTATTATTACCTAATTAAAAAATCTAAAGTAATATTAAATACTTTTAGCAATTAGTATTAGACAATACTTATATATTCTACACTTTTAAATCTATTTAAATTATAATAAACATCTTAAATATATAAATTAACATTGTAATGCAAATTGATTAATAAGTGCCAAGTAATTCCGATTTTTATTGTATTATAAATATTAAAGATACCGTAATTATACATAATGTCTGTAACACACATTTATTATATTGCAAGCTGATTAATAAGTAATACAATATTTTAAGTAAAATGTAAAATCTTAATTATAATAATGCCAATTTAGTCTGTAACACACACTTATTATAATGCATGCTGATTAATGTAGATTTAGAAGGTGCCATGTAATTAATGAACAAAAAACAGCATCTTTTTAATATGAATAACAATATAGTAACACACGCTGCTGATGTGAGCACTGATCTCTCCACACGCTGCTGATGTAAACACTGATCTCTCCACACGCTGCTGATGTAAACACTGATCCCTCCACACAGCTGCTGATGTGTTTCTGTCTCTGGTGTTTCTGCAGGAGCTGGTGGAGATGATAAAGGCTAAGAAAGCCGCCCAGGAGCAGGTCACCGCTAAAAACAAGAAATGACAACGTGCCGCAGGGAAAGAAAACACACACACACACACTGAACATGGTCTTTTAACTTTGTGTTGTTCTTTATTTTATAATTAAACATGAAAAAGCACACATTAAAGTGTCTTGTTTTTGTGACTGTTAATGCCAGACGCTTCACTGCCGTAACCAATGCATGCCGCTGCGGATGCCGTTATAGTCCGGGAGCTGCTCGATCGGACCTGCAGACCAGAAGCATTCGGTTATCAGTCACTGCTCTCTTTCAGGTCCTGGAGTGATGCGTCTGGTTATGAAGACACTCCAGGACCAGAGCCGAGGAGAATATGAATACTCACCAACGGCTGCTATAGCAGGAGCTTTATTATAGATGTATTTGATGCACACGTCTTTGATGGTCGTGGCGTCTATGGCCTGAGAGGAGAAGCAGAGCCATGTTCACACGCTAATAGAAGGGCATTTCTACATTTACAGGGTGAGTCTGTGGTTTGACTGCTGTCCGAATCCTGAATGTCAGTGATTCTCCTCCCAATAATAATAATGATGGTTTGAAATATTATCATATACATTAATATTAGGGCTTGCACAATTTTACCAGTTAAAGTAGTTGAGCCAAATATCTACTAAATGTAAAAAAAAAAAAATATTTAAAATGACTAATCATTTTTAGAGATCAATTAAAAGATGGAAAACCATTTAAATCATAGCATATCAATAGAAGGCAATAGCATATGTTCCCTTATTTCTGCTAACTTTCATATTTATAAAAGGCAAGACAGAAAACCATTTAAACCATAGCAGGTGAATCGTCAAATATTAATAGGATATTGTTCTATTAAATATTATTGTACAAGCCATGGGAGACTTCTCACCTCACTTATTTCCACTTTTTTTTAATAACATCCATCATTTTAAAAGAGAAGACCATTAAACCAAAGTGTTTTCCTATTTTCAAAAAGTATTTTTTTAATTGAATATAATTTAGCTATTGTTAAATTAAATATTAATTAATAATTATTTGTCCAAGTAAAAACACATTTTGTTTACCGATCACAAACATGTTCGCAGGATCAGTTCTCTAAGAGACCTCAGTAAATAAGTCTAATGCGTGAGAAACCGTTACTGTCTGAATAAAGCGCTGGCCGCTGTTGAACACGGGTCAAAGGTCAGCGTGTATGTTCCTCACATCTATTCTGGCCTCCAGCTCGTGCAGAGGAATCCTGCGGCTGTAGCACAGCATCTGTCGGCCGATGTCCTCACAGATGGGAGTGGATCCTACTCCAGAAAACATGCGAGAGATTGAGCGCTTTATTCAAGAATCTTCAAGTTAAGTCTTGCGTTAGTATAGTTACAAATTCAATTTAGCATCCACTGCAAAGAACAACTCTTTATCAGTATCTTCCCATGCAAAACATCCGGAACATGATACATTTACTTGAGATACAAAATGAAGATACCAAATTTTTTTATTTAACGAAATTGAGTTTATGCTTAAAAACAAAAACTGTCAATGGGGTAAAAAAACTTGTTTTCGCTTAAGTTTATTTTTCTCACTTCATTTTGGTACATTTCCAAGAAAACGACACTTATATCATTTTTAAATTTATCTTTAAGAATTGTAAAACATTGCACTATTCTAGAATATTTCCATATTCTAGGTTTTCTGTTTGCTTATGTCTGTAAAATGAAGATCTCTTGGAAGTTGTATTTTCAATTGCTAATACAACTGGTTTTGTTCGTCTTAAAAAGGTCCCGTTTGCCTTCATGACGCGTGTTTATTACCGTCCAGGTGAAGCAGCATGTTGGTCTTCAGCAGGTTTTTGGCTCGGTTCACCTCGCTCTCGGTCACGTTTGTACACAGAGACATCCTAAAGGAAACCGGGGGTTAGTTGCTCATCTTTCAGCTCAACAGAAAGCCCAGTGAACGTGGAGCTCTCACCATTCCAGCTGCATGAAGCGTGTCATGTCGCCGACGGTTCCCGGTTCACACACCATGTAAAGCCCCCACAGGCCCGTGTCGGTGTAGCAGGTGTTGAAGGACTGGAAGCTGTGGCACAGGTTCCCCTGACACGCCATCTGTGCCAGCTTACTGGACAAGTTCTGACGGGAAACAGGTGTGGTTAGATGCTTTCGGCTCTTTTTCAGTGTAATGGTTTAGTGAAAGCACCTCGTACCATCCCGCTGCTGAGCGACCGATCCCAGTTCCCGATGAGCGTATTGGCCACCATGAGCGGGATGGTGTCTGGATGCGACCAGCCGACGGCCTCCACCGCGATGGCTATATGAGCCAGAGGCATCTTATCATCTCGCACGCGGATCTGTGAGGAATCGAGAGCAGCACTCCAGGTGAGTCTTTTAAAGTGCCTGTTTTACATTACATTTCATTTAGCATGTTTGTGATCACCAACAGAAAACTACTGCCTCGTTTGTAGTCCTGCCATTAATAAACAGAAATAGTACAATTCCCTCTCTGCCACTAAAATAAAACAAGTATTTGAGCCTAGATTTATATAGTGTTCAGATTTGTGTACTGGACATATATGCAAATGATTAGTACATTTAACAAATATAATGTTTCTATATTCAGACATGGCATTTAAAAATGTACCTGAAGAACATAATTCCCCAAACAAACGCATTTGAGCCTGGTTTTATCCCATGTTCAGATTTATGTTTTGGAAATGTGCATATAATCAAATATTACATTTGATAACTTGCTCCATATATAAACCATGCATTTTCAACAAGCTGTTAGAAAGCGGGATTATCAGCATTAATAAAAACATTTGTAAACTGAATTATAGCTAAAATAAATATTAGATGAAAAACTTAATTAGAAATGTTGCCTTGGCAACTAACTGAACTAGGTTTAAGATATTGAAGCACTAAAATTACTAAATGGAAATAAAACTAAAATAATATTGAACAAATCCTTTATTTTGAGCCTGGCGTCCACACTTCGAGTGACTGGGCCAGCTGACCAATCAGAGCAGACTTGGTCTTTCAGAAAGGCGGGGTTTAACGAGACGAGTGGTGCTGCAGTAATGTACAGTATTAGACAAATAACTTTAAATCATGTAAATGTATTCCAGCAGTTGCTGAATTAAATTCAGATCTTGTACAATATAGCACTTTACTAATCGTCCCTCAAATCATAGTTCAACATGATGTTAAGAGAGTTATGAATCTAAAGTGCTTTCTATGAGCTCGACTGAGTCAGTGAATCGTAACGGTGTTGTTGTAAATGTAATGTCAGTCCGTTCACCTCGCTGCCGGTGAAGTGGCAGGGCAGTAAAGTCTCGCCGCTGTATCTGGCCGGCAGCTTTCCAAAATGATATTTGGCCGAGTCGATAAGCTCATTATGAGACACTCCTGAAAGACAGACAGTGCTGGAGTATTAATGCTGAAACTCTGATCTGTGAACGCGTTCAGTTTCTGCTGCTTCACCTCCGGCTGCAGCTAATACGATCCGCGGCCCTTTGTAGTGTGTTGTGATGTACTCCACCAGATCTCCTCGATTTATAGTTCTGCAGAACATCAAAACACTGCATTAGTATGTGTCCAAAACAAGCAGAAGTTCATCTATATGCATCTGTAGATTTCAATTACAATATCTATCTTAATAATTATTAGATGAGAAAACTCAGGTAACTGAATTACGTTTGATGAAACAAAAATTAATAAATCTAAATAAAACTGAAAAATAATATATATATACATACAATTGAATAGCTTTTTTTCAGGCTGTTGACAGTATTTTGATTTATGGAATGATAAAAAGAGAAAAACCTTTAAATGTCAATTTGTGAATCTGCGTTTGTTTAGAAAACGTATGAAAATTAATATACATTTGATCATATTTAATTCTATAAAGCCTCTTTTGTACATTTAAACATAACATTTCAAAAAAGCTGTATTACAGAACTAATAAATGCATTTTCAGATGTAAGAAGCAGGGTTATTATCATTAAAACTACAAAAGCATTTTTATTCATTGAAATATCACAAATTTCAACTTATTTCAGTTTTTTTTTAAGTTAGTAAAGCACCAAAGTTTTTAACTGGAAATAAAAAAAATTAAAAAATCAATAAGTAAATAAGACAATAATGAACAATCACGAAAACCTCCTCTGAAAACAGTTAATGTCAACAAAACCAGGTTTTATCCAACGTTCAGATCTCTGTTCTCACAATACTGACTAACACTAAAACTATTAAACATTATGAAAATGTTTAAAACATAATTATTACAACTTAACTTAAAATCTTGCCTTGGCAACTAGACACGTTTCAGTTAAAGCACTGAAATTACTAATGTGAAATAAATAAACTAAAATGACCTTTAATAGTAATATTTCAGTAAAGAAACTAACATCAACAAGAATTTTTAACCTGCCTTTGTTCTGTAAATGTATGCAAATTAGTGCACAGATCATTAGCATATATAAAGCTAAGATTTGAGAACACGTGTAGCACTAAACAGCTGTCCTAATGCACTGAGATGAATCATCTTTGGGACTAAACGAGTGACACGTACTTGATGTTCTCCGTAGGCCCCAGGATGGTTCTCCCGAGAGGTGTTTCCTGATAGGCTGTAGCGTGCAGGTAATCAAAGACCACTTCCTGCAGGTTGGTCTCCACTTCCTGCATCTCTCGGAGAATGACGCCGCGCTCGCGCTCGATCTCGGCCTCTCCCAGCGTGCTGTTCTGAATGATGTCCGCCAGGATTTCCACCGCTGCCGGCAGAGACGCAGTTACACAATGCCTTTCTGCCCGTCATGACCAGTTTGTGTTTGAGGTTTACCTCTGGGCAGATCTTTGGAGAAAGCTTTAGCGTAGTACACCGTCTGCTCTCTGGAGGTGTACGCGTTCAGGTGAGCTCCCATGTTCTCGATCTCCAGCTCCAGGTCCAGCTGCGATCTCTTCCTGGTGCCCTGAGACACAGCTACAGATGTGATGCTTTCTACACTATCGTTTTAATATCCAGACATACTCGTACCTTGAAAGCCATGTGCTCCAGGAAGTGGGCTGTACCATTGTTGTGCTCATTTTCATACCGGCTTCCGGCATCAATCCAGAGACCAACCTGCATCATGTGATCAGAATAGAGGTGATCATGTGATCAGAATAGAGGACATTTTTTCCCAGTCAGCTCAATGAAAACAGTGTTTACCTGAATTCTCCAAATCCTCTGATCATTTACTTCCTCTCACAGAACTTCCCCCCAATTCAACTTTAATGATATTTTGTTTATTATTTATATATATAATTATGTTTTCATTTCACTGCAGCTTGTATTCTGTAATAAAAATGTAAGTGCATCTTGCTATCTTTTTTTCAGGTGCTCTGAAGATAATGCTTTTTCAAATAAAGGAAAATTATCATAAGCTTAAACTAAAACTATTAAAAAATGTTGTTAATTAAATAAGGATGAAATAAAATTTAGGGAAAAGCTAAGTAAAATTAGAAATGCTGCCAATAAATCAAATATTAAACTAAATATTAAAGTATTAAATAAAGCCTGAATAAAATTATTAAATGAAAAAAAAAAGGTAAACTAGAAATGTTGCCTTGGATAAATAAGTTAAAGTTAAAAAATTGAAATAAATATAATAAATATAAATATTTAACAAACTAATAAAATTAACAACTACTACATGACGACAATGCTAAAATACCACTGGGAAGGAGGTAAAAATTGTTGTTGATTACACATTTTTACAGTCTTTTTATAAAAATGTGATAATGACATTTTAATGTGACGCGTTGTCTTAACTGTAATTTCACCTATATTTACATTAACATTTATGCATTTAGCAGACACTTTTATCCAAAGCTACTTACAGTGCATTCAGGTTATACATTTTTTGTCAGTGTGTGTTTCCTGGGAATCGAACCCACAGCCTTTTGCGCTGCTAACGCAATACTCTACCACTGAGCCACAGGAACATTTATTTGTTGTTCATTTGCATTTGATTGTGCACAAAACGACTAAACTCACTTGGCATATTAAGATGTGACTGTACTATGATATGCAATAAAATAAAAGCACTATGTATCATTATTTCAGACATGGTCATGAGGGAACCTCCCACAAAAACAGTTCACAAGGAGACATTTCCCCAACACAAGTCTGACTTTATTTACATCGCCACCCTGTACTCAGACTCACCAGCACCTGAGATGAAACTCACCGTGCATGTGGACAGGCCAGAGTCTTCAGATGCCACCCTGAGCCCGTTCTCAAGGGTCGTGACCTTCGTCTCGGGAACATTTAAAACCACCTGACCGACAGCCTGAGTGGATCTGGGCTGAAATACACATGACCGTGATTTACTCCGCAGGACGCCACGTAACCATGATTTACTCCGCAGGATGCCACATAACCATGATTTACTCAGTAGGATGTCATAGGTAAATATATTATGTTGAGTATTAATAAAACTAAACGTTTTCGCAAAGTCTCGTTATATTGTCATTGTCGTTTTCATCACTGAGACCCAGCAACCACGCTAGTCTCAACCCGACTGTTTTAAATGATTGCCAGGACGTGGTTTTCAATATTTTGGTAATTCTAAATGATATTAATAATGTGTTTGTAATCTCTCACCCTGTTAATGGTTCTTGTGTTCAATAAATTCTTTATAAAGTGTCTCCCCGCTGCACCGAAACGCTGCACGGACGCCGCCATGTTGTTTGGATGACGCTGTTGAAAAGACGCGTTCGGATTGGACAGAAGAACGCCTACGTCATGCGTTATTCAACGTGCTTGCGGCACAGACTAATAATTATACTTTTTTTAATGATAATTTAGGTCACATGACGAATTGGTTCAGCCCATCCACCGCTTGATCTTCTCATGTTTTATGCCGTCTTGTGGCGAAATGTGAAACTACATGATTCAGTTCACTTATATGACCAGCAGATGAGTCAACGTGCAGATTAATCAAAAATGATGACTTAATATTTTAATGGAGAAAATACACGGAATATTTGGCAGACATATTCAGAAACGTCAGTGAATAGTCATCATCATTATCGGATGTAAATAATACTAAAATAACGAGATATGTTCACTTATACGACCCCCAGATGGCAGCTCCGAGTAAATAAAAAAACTAAAAACATGCGCATTTTAAAAACAATGTTTGTCGTTTATACAAATAGTAGCTGAACTGCTATTATATAAATGTTGCCTTGGCAACTGTTAAAATTAACGGACAAAAATTACTAACCACATATATATATATATGTGTGTATATATTTGTCTATGTTACTAACTGTAAATAAATAGCTAAAGCTGAAAAAAATACAGTAAATAGCATTAAAAAATCTAATAAAATTAAGAAAAAGCACATAAATGAGTAAAATAAAATTGGCATATGTTTCATTATTGTTATTTTATCTTTGTTTTAAAGGACATCTACCTCAAACACTGCAAAAGCAGAGCTGTTAAAATCATCAAGGACTCAAATCATCCTGATAACCGTCTCTTGTTTACTTCTTCTTAAGCTTCTTCCTCAGAACATCAGGCTCCTAAACTCATCCATTAATAATCAGTAAGATATTCATTATTCTCCGTATTGATGATATGTATATACCCTGTACAAGCTGTTTGCACATTCCTGCTTATGGCATTATTTATTAAGTCTACAGTATACTGTCTGCACATATTATTTTTGTATTCTTATTTTTTCCATACCTATATTAATGCATATTCTCTTGTGTTTGTGTTGCATATAATTGCACTGTCCATGGAGCGGAGCTGACTGCTGGTTATATTCGGTATAATTGTTTATGAGGAACACAAATCTTGAATCTAATGGGCATTAGTGTATATTGTATTTATTACTCGGAGCTGGTCATATGAGTGAACTAATCTTGTTTTTTAAATATATATATATCCAACAATGACTGGTCACTAAAGTTTCTAAATTGTGTTTCAAATAAGTAATGTATTTTCTAAATGAAATATAATTCTTATGATTTTTTTAATAAATCATCCCATGCAATACTTAGTGATCAAAATAGGATATAAATAATATTAATATAGCAATATAAGTTCACTTATCTGACCACCAGATGTTAGCTCTGAAGAAAAGTTCATAATATCACTGACGATCATTGAAGCTGTAATTATAATTATTACAGTGGTTATTGTATGTTGCACATTTGTATGGTTCTGCTGGTCTTGCATGTTGATCATGTCTTTGATTACTGTTTTTATCATGTTTATGTAAAGCACTTTGAATTCCCATTGTGTATGAAATGTGCTTTTAGAAGTAAACTTGCCTTGCAGATGTCCTTTCTAATCTCGAATGTTTTTGTACTTGTAATAAAAGTTTCATAATCAAACATGAATGTCTCTGGTGGATATTACTATGACTTTACAAAACTTGTTCAGATCTGAATTATGACAGAAGTTTGTCACTGTTGCGATAAACACTTTAAATACTTTCTGTACTGCAAGCTCCTGACACAAGACAAACATACTTGGCAATAAAGCTCTTTCTGAGTCTGATTCTCACAAGTATCTCTCAAAGCATTAACAGACAGTTTAGCAGCTCGTCTGATGAGGGCTTGATGTATGTGGTAGTTTTGGATTAAACACTCAGAGTAAGTTCAGAGTCTCTTGTGGTCTTGGAGGTTTTCTGTCCTCAGCCATGTGTTCAGCTTACCTGATAAAACATGACATTAACAATCTCAAAGTCATGAGTTCAATTCATATATTCAACAAACGTAACATCTCAAGAGTATGTGCTCTAGACCGGCCGAGGACCTTTACTTAAACCAGTAAACATAAAACCTCCACCCCCCAAAAAAAGACATAAATCCAAAACAAAGGGTCAGAAAGGAGACGAGACACCGCCCTAGTGGATCGGTGCTCTGAGAATTGCATCTTTTCTTGGGAAATTTGGTTTTGACAACTTAAAAAAGACAAAAGCGCAAAAAAAAGCAATGTTAGTGTGAAAGTCCCAGTGGCTCAGCGGTAAGAGCTCAGCCTCCCAGGACGGGAGGTTGCCGGTTCGAGACCGGCCTGGACACTGAAGCGTGGAGGAGGGAGTTGGAGGAACCGGAGAGGAATCGGGAGACGCGCCGGGGACAGGAGGAACCGGAGGAACCGGAGGAAGATGGCGGTCGAGCAGAATCTGCCAAGACAGAGAAGAAAACAAGCAGGGATTATGCTTCAAATCTAAATATTTACTGTTAAACAACACTTTTTTTCTCTTCTTTGTACTTTTCTTACCTTCTTTCACCTTCTTCTTCTTCTTCTTCTTCTCCGGACTCGCTCCTCCTCCGTCCGGAGACTCCTGTCTTGCTTCGCCGCTCCGTGCTTCAGCGCCCAGGCCGGGACTCGAACCGCAGTCTTCCACACGGAAGGCCGTGACCTTACCACTGAGCCACTGGGACTTTCACACTAACATTGCTTTTTTTTGCGCTCTTGTCTTTTTTAATTCCTAGTGGAGTTTAAAAGCAACAACCGGCCCGAGATAAATCCCGAAACGGCCCTGGATTGGACCCGGGCTCCTCCAAAAACAAGGACACCGGATCACAAGGACACGGATGAGTCTCATTGAGCCGATGAACTTCATCTCCTGAGCCGAAGGATCCTTCCATGAAGGAGTGGATGAACACTTCGCCCTGTGAGAAGGTCCAGAAGACCCAGAAGGGTTGAGACGGGTGAAAGGATTTAATATTGCTGAACACAGCCAGTTTGTTTCGGCTTGGAAATGACTAATGATGTAGTTACACCTACTGCGTGTAGATGCACAGCTTAAGTACTTCACTCACTGAGACTTCTGGAAACATACTCGGTCATCGTTACATTTAACACACAAACACTAATGTCACACATGACAATGTATTTTGTACATAATCAAGTTCTGAAACATGTCAGTTTAAGTGTTGTCAATCTTTAAAAAGCTAATAATCACAGCAGTATGTCAGCAAACATGCCAAAGAACAAGAGAAAACTACTCTGAATACAAGTATAAGAGACTTCAAGTACAAGAAGCTGATGTTTTATTCAGATGTGATAAACTGACACTTTCCAGCAGTATCACAAAACATATTTGATTGCATTATGGATACAAAACAATCATGCACATATACTTTTGATTTAAGTCAGCATTTACTGTCATTAAACCTTGAGTGTACATTTAGGGAATACAATGAAATGCACTTTATCATCCACATAATGAGAAATTAGTCTCGGACATTGGATGGGAAAACAATAAATACAACAATGCATAATACATAAAATACATGCATGAATAAAACAATATTTAATTTGAGCGATGCATAAGTGTTTTTTTAATGACCGGTAACCTGTTCCGTCTTCCAACACATACTCATACGGTGCAATATATGCAGAGGAACGGGTCAGCTAATGAATCAAGGACTACTTGATGCTCTATGCCTTCATTGATATTTTTACCAGACATTGCATTGCTTGAACTGCATGGTTACCAAACTATATCCAATTTTTCTCTCAATAACATTTCTTGTCCACTCCATAATTACCAATCTCTGCATACATGCATTAATGCATTATCTCCAGCTGACCTGAGGTCTAAGATCATCTACTCGTTTAAAATAAGGTAGTTTAATGCGCTATCTGAACTATTGTTTATAATATTATAAATACATGTTTGATTCTGCTTTGGTTTTTGATAAGCAAGTAGTAAATGCGGTAGTTAAATCAAGTTTTTCTCCTTGCTAAGAGTTCTAGAGAGTTATACGTGCTTTTATCTCATCTTGACTAGACCACAGTAATTCAATGTATATTGGTATTAACCGATCAGATATGAAATCACCTACAGAAAGACTTTTGACTGGCACTCGTAATATATGAACATATTACCCCTACTGTCTTTGCACTGGCCTCCAGTCCGTTTAATAGTGTTTCAAATGTGACTCTTTGTGTTTAAGGTGTTAAATGGACTGAGTTTACACAGTGCAGCTAGATGTCTGAGGTCATCGAATGAGAAACTGTTATTGTTGTCTAGGCTGAAGAAAACAGGTGACTGGGCTTTTGCAATAGAACCGATCTCTATTCGAACTCTTTTTAAAACAAGGTTGAAGTCTATCTCTTAGAGAAGGCTTATGGTGCTTGTTTAAAATGAGTATTTATTTACCATTTTATGGACTTTGATTTATTTTAAACTACGTTGTTTAGCACAATGGTCAACCATTGTTGTGCTTTATAAATAAATGAAATATTGTAAATATAAGTTTCCTAGTCTGAAATTAGACAATTAGTCAGTAAATATGGCTCGTCAAGTCATAAATACAACTGGAAACTCAATAGCCGAGTTTAAACTTTAAACACGGTGAAGAGGAAACATTGCTGTAGACAGAGACTCAAGTTTTATTCATGAGTTTGCATGCATGTGTATATACATATATAGCGTAAACAAAAACGTATTTTGGATACGATTAATCGCAGTTAATTGTTTGACAGCACTACTTTACAGTCATGTTCAAGGTTTCTTTATTTGTCACATAATAAATTATACAGGGTATAATCAGAAGTGAAATGTATATAAATCATCATTTGTTGTACTATGCACTTTTATTTGACAAACTTCAGAATCAGCAGCAAGGTGTCTAAACAATATTACAAGCAATCTTTATATGAATGTCGACAAATTTTTATGCTAAAATATTATCAAAATTTGATAAAAGGCATAAATTCAGTTAGGAAAAAAGGCTTCTCTCTCGAGGCCACAGAGACACATCGAGCTAAAATATTACCAAATGCACGTTTCTTCAAAGTAGGACTGGGCAATATGAGCAAAAATTCATATCTCTGTATTTTTGGGCTGATTTTTGGTATACGGTACATATCTCTTTCATATTTGGATTAAACAAATAAATAAAGTGAATGTACCCATGTAGGCATATATAATGTGCAAAAAGGGTTGAAATCACATTACATTATAACATTATAACATTGCGATCTAAAAACAAAAATAATGCTTTCAAAGCAAAGTTAAATTACTGAACTAAAAAAAGCACAGACTAGGCTAATTGAGTAAAAAGGCTATTTTGATTACCCCATTACAGTCACTTTACAGTTAGTGGTGCTATCGCACAAATACACATGTAGGTTTAAAATGTCCAACTATAAACATTTCAGCAAAATGTATATTTTAATCCGAGTTACTGCGCTCATATTTCATGTTTGACGCGCACGTGCGCGTTCAGAATCGCAAAACAAGCAGAAGCTCGTGCACTTAAATGGAAATATCTCCACGGCTTTCTAACATTTACAGACGGAGAATATACCTGTGAAATGTAAGTAATGCGTTTAGGAAAAGAGCACATAGATCAAAACAGCGCGTCTCTGTCAGCGGCACACGCAGCGTTTCTATCAGAGCCGCTTTAAACTCAAAGATTCATCATTGCTGATACACCTCATTTAATTATATGATCGCAAGGTTCGTGTTTACGCTGTTAGTATGCACGTTCGCTAGCAAGCTGGTTTCTTGATCTAGTAATTACATGTACTTTTTAAGTTGAACTCAGATCATGGCTTCGGGCTCTCCCGTGTGAGACGCGAGTGCAACGCTGATAGATGTCCTTCTAGAAAATGCAATGAACATGCGTTCCGTGTGAGCAGTTTTGCGGTAAACCGCATCTTCTCCTCATTGATGTTCTCTTTTTTAAGCTATATTCTGAATGTGCAGCACCGCATCGAGTGGGTTCAGCTGGACAGGCTAAACAAGCATTAAATGCATGACAGCTCGTCATCGCATCTCGTGGCAAGCTGCCTGACGGACTAGAATTCGAACGCACCGTTTCGCGTTCGAAGGTGGATTTTTATTTTAAATTCGACGAATATTCGAAATTAGATTTTTTTTGACAGCCCTACATTTTATTACAAATGTATTGAATATTGGTTAATTATCTTCAGTACATTTAGGCTTTAAATGGACAGTTCACCCCAATGAAAATCTGTTCATTTACTCACCACCAAGCCATCCAAGATGTAGTGAACTTCTCTTCAGTGGGACAGTAAAGATTTTGAGCTGAAACCATGGTCTTTGGTGATTCACAAAATGCAAGTCAGCTGCTTCCAGTTTTTGAAAATAACAAAATAAAAGCATATCAAGGAGCACAAAATTAATACCCGAGACTCCTCCTAAAGATGTACTGAGGTCTTATGAAGCAAAATGATCGGTCTGCACAAGAAACTGTACATTATTGACAACTTTTTCCCTGTAATCCAGAGCCTCGGACAAACCCTGGAGCGATGTTCAGTTCACAAATGATTCATTCCAAAACCAGTTCTTTGGTGAACTGAACCGCCTGAAACAGCATCTCCAAATACTCAATCTTAACTCCCTTTCAGACGCCGGACAGTCACTCAAAAGATGGAGTACCACAAGGATCTGTCCTAGGTCCTCTATTATTTTCATTATATATGTTGCCCCTTGGTAATATTATTAGAAAATACGGGATTAGTTTCCATTGTTATGCTGATGATACTCAACTATATATCTCAACAAAACCAGATGAAACTTCTAAACTATCTAAGCTAACAGAGTGTGTTAAAAATATAAAAGATTGGATGACCAGTAATTTTCTCCTATTAAATTCAGATAAGACCGAGATATTACTTATTGGACCTAAAAACAGTACACAGAATATCTTGGATTACAATTTGCAACTAGACGGATGAACTGTTACTTCCTCTACAGTCAAAAATCTGGGTGTTATATTAGACAGCAACCTATCTTTTGAAAATCATATTTCCAATGTTACAAAAACAGCATTCTTCCATCTTAGAAACATTGCCAAGCTACGGAACATGTTAATTGTTTCTGATGCAGAAAAGTTAGTTCATGCATTCATGACCTCTAGACTGGACTATTGTAATGCACTGCTAGGTGGTTGTCCTGCATCCTCAATAAACAAGCTACAGATAGTACAAAATGCTGCGGCTAGAGTCCTTACCAGGTCAAAGAAAATATGACCATATTACTCCAATTTTACAGTCTCTACACTGGCTACCTATTAAGTTTCGTATCAGTTACAAAATATTATTACTTGCCTATAAGGCCCTAAATGATTTAGCTCCTGCGTACCTAACTAATCTTCTATCACGCTACAATCCAACCCGCTCCCTTAGGAACAAAACTCTGGACTCTTGGTAGTACCTCGGATAGCAAAGTCCACTAAAGGAGGTAGAACTTTTTCATATTTGGCTCCTAAACTCTGGAATAGCCTTCCTGATAACGTTCGGGGTTCAGACACACTCTCTCTGTTTAAATCTAGATTAAAGACGCATCTCTTTAGCCAAGCATTCATATAATGCATCTCACAATCTTGTACTGCCAGTCTATCTGAACAAATGCACATTATTATGCTTTAGCTTGGGTTATACTGATCATTTCATCCAGGGTTATTCCTGGATGGAGCAGCTGCTACGCTAATTGTCTTACTGTTTCTATGTTTCTGCCACGGGATTAACATCCCATAATTACACAAGCTTCAGTCTGGATCCAACCCTTAAACGATCTGAGATGACCGAACACCTGAGAAGAGATGATAACAACCCCTCGGAGGACCTCAGAGGAAGCCAACCATCAGCGATTATACTGACTTAACCAAAGTCTGCCATAAATGGTGGATCAGCACCTGGAGACAACCTCTACAGCCCCTACAGCCCTGACCGTCAGCGGAGTCTAGGACACATAGATGAGCCCCAGAGACAGATCTCCAGTGAGGACCTCGTCACCTAGACATCCATCGGGGAAAGACCACTGGAACCAGTGGACCACTTACACTCTGACTTTGCTGCAGTTGGAACAAACTACTGGTTCGTCTGGCCGGAGGGGAACTGCCCCCCGACTCAGCCTGGTTTCTCCCAAGGTTTTTTCTCCATTCTGTCACCGATGGAGTTTTCGTTCCTTGCCGCTGTCGCCTCTGGCTTGCTTAGTTGGGGACACTTCACTTCCAGCACAATCATCGACTTGATTGCACAGATATTATTTAAACTGAACTGAGCTGGACAATGCCATTACTAAATTCAATAATGAAATGCATTCAGCTGATAATTGAGTGTTAAATCCTGTCATTTTACATTATTGACACAATTTGCCTATTTTGATATTGTGCAGTGCTTTGTTACAATTGGTATTGTTAAAAGCGCTATATAAATAAAGGTGACTTGACTTGACAAGCGCATTATAATGCACGAGCGCATTATTGCCTGCGCGAGCGCATCCAGTGCACGAGCGCATTATTGCCTGCGCGAGCGCATCCAGTGCACGAGCGCATTATTGCCTGCGCGAGCGCATCCAGTGCACGAGCGCATTATAGCCTGCGCGAGCGCATCCAGTGCACGAGCGCATTATTGCCCGCGCGAGCGCATCAAGTGCACGAGCGCATTATAGCCCGCGCGAGCGCATCCAGTGCACGAGCGCATTATTGCCCGCGCGAGCGCATCAAGTGCACGAGCGCATTATAGGCCGCACGAGCGCATTATAGGCCGCACGAGCGCATTATTGCCCGCGCGAGCGCATTATTGCCCGCGCGAGCGCATCAAGTGCACGAGCGCATTATAGGCCGCACGAGCGCATTATTGCCCGCGCGAGCGCATCCAGTGCAGGAGCGCATCAAGTGCACGAGCGCATCTATGCAAAACACATGAAATAGTATCACAAATGGTTTTCATGGATATAGCCACAAACGTTGAATATAGTGGCACTTGTGTGTGCCTAAATCCATGTATTTTCCATGTATGTGACTATATCATTGAAAGTCATATAGGAACATATTTCATGTTTTGCATACATTGTCATACACACAAGTTGTTTAAATAGGCACTTTGTAGGGGCACAGCAGGTCATTGAGAAGTAGTTATGATTTTGACATTGTACATATCTGGATTACCCATACAAATGTGTTACTACGTTGTTGGAAATGGTTCAGAGTGAAACACCTTGTACTGACAGCACTGTAAATGCAAGCCCCTTACACATTTAATGAGAAGCACAGTTTACTGTCACAAGATGAACTACAAAATGAGCTGGATAAAATCATACCCTGTGTGACAGAGTGAAAAATGCCTGTATAATAATTTCAATATTTAGATCAAAGTTCATAAATCTTCAGTAGTCAGGATATGTTGAATGTGTTTATAAAATGCAGATAAGTTATATAAATAATAATTTTGGTCAATCGGTGATCAATTAGTTTGGCACAGTAAGGTGTTCAATCGATTAGTCAAGCCTTGTTGAACACTAGGGGGAGAGCTCGCGGTATTTCTCCATTACACAAAGTTTGCGCTGGAGAAACATCGTGGAGTGAATGTGTTTTAATCTTCTCCCTTTTTCAGGTATTTATTTGAATTCTTTGTTAATATAGTACGAGTTGATGGTAAATTATGTTTTAAGAGTGTGCAGATGGCATTTCTATATCGATTGTGTTCTGATTAACATGTTTAAAAGTGCAATTAGTTCAGAGATTTGTAAGCTCTGAGCGCCATTTTGAGTATTAATTGCAGGAGGGCCACATAATGGTGAGAGGCCACAGGTGCAGTGATTAGCAACACATTTAGTAGAAATGCTGGTACTCAATGTTCAACTTTGTTTATTTGATGCTATTTGTTTGATTGCCATTCATTCTCTCGCACAGAAACGCACGCGCTCTCTATCATTCATACATTACACGCGTGCCTCAAAAATGATCTTCTCTCCTGAATTTAATGTTGCCATAATTGTGGGCATGCACCGCAGAAACATAAATCGGCGCATATGCCAACGAATGTAAATCAGCATTTACACGGCGTAACAGTATAATGTACATAATGTATAACTATTAATAATTATAATTATTAATACAAAATATTAATGAATACTGTCCTTTTACTTTTAAATAATTGTTTTAGAAAATAATAATAATAATAATTTAATAGAAACGAAATATTGAACAATTAATATTTTAGACTTGCTTATAATATAATTTTCCGCCGTGTAAATTGCGTATTCATATGATAAACCATGTCTATAACGGCGGCTTCTCACATGATGATGATGATCATATTTATAAATTATATACATTATAATTAATCAAGCAAATTATGCATGAACGAATCCCTCTGTAAAACATTATAAATACAGTATAGGAATAAAAATGTAAAGTTTAGCATGTGTTAGTGCAGATTTATGCATAAACTCTTTTTATGTATTTTAATTGAGATTTATTGACACAAATAGATTAAATGATATAAAAGAAACACTTAGGATATTTTCACTTTAAAAACACTTCATGAAAAACCAAAAAGCATAAAATCTTAAATTTGACAGGTGCATTAAAAACTGCGTCTGTTATTAAAACGAGCAAAAATATCTGCTAACGGCGTCAAATTATCATAATTTTTAATTTTTGCCACATTGGCAGATATTTTTGCTTGTTTTAAGCAAAAACGAACTACATTTTATTTTTTTGTATTTTTTTTCAGAAAACAAGAATCAATATCTTAAACCATTTTACTTCAAGTTTTTAAATTTTTTATATTTATGCAAGAAAACAAGACAAAGTAAAAAAATTTTTTTTTAGAAATATTGCTGCCTTCAAGTCAAAAGTTATGTTGGAAAAGGCTAATTATTGTCACGAGATGAATATTTTTTTCCCGGATTTAAAGAATTTATTTTGTAAGCTTACGTTGATTTTGTGTGTGTGTGTTTGTGCGCGTGCACGTGTGTGTGTGTGTGTGTGTGTGTGTGTGTGTGCGTGCGCGTGCACGCGTGTTTGTGTGCGCGCGTACACGTGTGTGTGTGTGTGTGCGCCTGCACGTGTGTGTTTGTGATTTTTTTAGAGGTTTAAGTTTATGAAAATGATTTATGAGCACATTTTTATATCAAATATATGTTTTATAAAACATGCTGAACTCAAAAATATCTAAATTTGAGGTTGATATCTCAAAAAATATATATTTTAGTCAGATTTAGTCAAACTTTTTTGATTTGCTGTACATTATAATTTCTGCACGCACACACACACACACACACACACACACACACACACACACACACACACACACACACACACACACACACACTCGCGCATTCTTTAAAACTAACCCGAGATCAGTTAAAGCTAATCATCACGTGACCTGGCCGGTTTGACTCGCGCTCTGAATCAGTTCGATTCAAAAGAGTCATATTAAAGATTCGAATCTTCGTGCAGCAGTGTTCAGAAAGCGTCCATGAAAATAATTATAATGTGATTATTGATTTAGTGATGTTGTGAACCGAAATACAATTCGTCTTGGATTGATTTTGATGTTTAGGAATACATTTCAAGGGTTACTTTGTTTATTATCAGTATCAATCAGTGTATGACATGTATTTAAATGTGCTAAATATATAATCATTCATCAATCAGTACTTTTAATCCTTTAAGACCGGGACGTCAAACTATAAAACTATTAAAAATATATATATATATATAACTATACTTTATATCGTCCATTATGTAAGCGCATATCAATACCACTAGTTTCTGCTTCTATTGACTTTAGTGTGCATACGATACGCAGTGGTTAGGATTGGGGGGGGGTTCGGTTGATGACATAAAGCAGACCTCATCAAGTGACGGAATAACACGATGTTCTCCATTCATTTAACCAATTAACAAACCGATGGAAGCTTTCAGACACGACTTCTGCTTTTTCTGTGGAGTTATTTTAATGACAAGTGCCCAGAGCGCATTATAGCCCGCGCGAGCGCATCAAGTGCCCAGAGCGCATTATAGCCCGCGCGAGCGCATCAAGTGCACGAGCGCATTATAGCCTGTGCGAGTGCATCCAGTGCACGAGCGCATTATTGCCCGCGCGAGCGCATCAAGTGCACGAGCGCATTATAGCCCGCGCGAGTGCATCAAGTGCCCAGAGCGCATTATAGCCCGCGCGAGTGCATCAAGTGCCCAGAGCGCATTATAGCCCGCGCGAGCGCATCAAGTGCACGAGCGCATTATAGCCCGCGCGAGCGCATCAAGTGCACGAGCGCATTATAGCCCGCGCGAGCGCATCAAGTGCACGAGCGCATTATAGCCCACGCGAGCGCATCAAGTGCCCAGAGCGTATCAAGTGCCCAGAGCATATTATAGCCCGCGCGAGCGCATTATAACCTGCGCGAGCGCATCCAGTGCACGAGCGCATTATAGCCTGTGCGAGTGCATCCAGTGCACGAGCGCATTATAACCTGCGGGAGCGCATCAATTGCAGGAGCGCATTATAACCTGTGCAGCGCATCAAGTGCACGAGCGCATTATAGCCCGCGCGAGCGCATCCAGTGCACGAGCGCATTATAGCCCGCGCGAGCGCATCCAGTGCACGAGCGCATTATAGCCCGCGCGAGCGCATCCAGTGCACGAGCGCATTATAGCCCGCGCGAGCGCATCCAGTGCCCAGAGCGCAAATCTCTTTCCATTCATTCTCTCGCACAGAAACGCACGCGCTCTCTATCATTCATACATTACACGCGTGCCTCAAAAATGATCTTCTCTCCTGAATGTAATGTTGCCATAATTGTGGGCATGCACCGCAGAAACATAAATCGGCGCATATGCCAACGAATGTAAACAGCATTTACACGGCATAACAGTATAATGTACATAATGTAGAATTAATAATAATTATAATTATTAATACAAAATATTAATAAATACTGTCCTTTTACTTTTAAATAATTGTTTTAGGTTCAATATTTCGTTTCTATTAAATTATTATTATTCATTTTTTTAATTTTTATATATTTTTTAAAATATTTTGTTTCCATTTAATTCAATTATTATTATTATTATTAATTGTGATACTCAGTTTAGGCTTTGAACAATTAATATTATAAGCAAGTCTAAAATATTAATTTTACAAAGCCTAAACTGAGCCTAAACCAAAAAAAGTATTTTATTATAGTATATCTTAAAATTCTAGAATCACAAGTAAATAGTTAAGATATTAATAAATAATAATTTCCGGGGGCGAACGCTGGCGCGTCTTAGCTGCCGCTGTTCCCGGGTGTTTATTGTTTTAATTGTTTTAATCTTTATTGAGTTGTTTTTGATGCTGCAACGGACTGGCTTATGTTTTCAAAACAATAAGCACTATATTCGGAGAAATCGGAGTCCGACTCTTTTAAACTCTGTTGTTACACGGAGTGTTTGGTTGCTCTCCGTGTTATTTCCGGCTGTTTAAGATCGGAAAAATGAGGCTCTACGCGATGGTCCCATGGAGCATCTTGAACTGGATGATCTTACTTACAATATTTCAGCCTGCTGTGTCGGTACTTCAATACAGTGCCGTAGAACTTCTACAGTTTCGTTTCAATCGCTATCCGTCTCCTCCGGATCTTCATTTCTACACTGACATTTCTAAGCCTCGTCGCAAATATATTCATCGCGGATCAAGACGGAATTACAATTATGATGACTCAAACTCTATAAAGTCTTTCTGGTCATCATCTTCGCGTTCGACAAGGAAATTGGACCGCACTGCGGATCACTCTGTGCTAGCCCATCTAGGCAAGTCAACAATCACCGAATCTACAACGAACGTTTTTACATTTGGATTCAGAGGTGGAAAGAGTACAAAAATATTGTACTCAAGTAAAAGTACCATTACATTACTGAAATTTTACTTAAGTACAAGTAAAAGTACCAGTCTGGGAATCTACTGAAGGTAAAAGTAAAAAGTAGCTCATTTAAAATTTACTCTGAGTAAAAAGTACTTAGTTACATTTTAGACAATGGGAGGGAACACAATGGGATTTTTCTCAAAGATGTCAAACTCAGTACCTGGAGGGCCACAGCCCTACACAGTGTAGATATTACCCTAATTAAACACATCTGATACAGCTAAACTAATCATTTAGGCTTATTTGAAAACTATATGGTGTGTGTGTTGGAGCAGGGTTGAAATAAACTCTTTAGGTCTGTGGCCCTCCAGGAACTGAGTTTGACACACCTGGGATATGGGCCTATAAATCTCAAACTAGGTGTTTTTAATTAAATTAATCGGTTAATTAGAATAATAAGACATTTGGGCTGTTACCAGGCAAATTAAATCAGTATCAACAAAATGCATCTTTGCAATGCAGAGGAAACGCAGAAGCTTCATCTGAAGTGGCGTAGATGTATTTACACACTGACATGAATGCATTTAGCCTCAGTTACAAATGCAGAAATAATGTTTTGATAAATAAGACATAAAATGTGACCCTGAACCAGAAAACCAATTTCCTAAATTGCGATTTATACATCATCTGAAAGCTGAATAAATCATATTTCCATTGGTGTATGGTTTGTTATGATCGGACAATATTTGAGAATCTGGAATCTGAGGGAGCAAAAAATCCAAATATTGAGAAAATCTCCTTTAAAGTTGTTCAAATTAAGCTCTTAGTTTTGATATATTTACAGTAGGAAATTTACTAAATACATTAATGGAACATGATCTTTACTTAATATGCTAATGATTTTTGGCATAAAATAAAAATGTATAATTTTAACCCATACAATGTATTGTTGGCTATTGCTACAAATATACCCCAGTGACTTAAGACTGGTTTTGTGCTCCATGCCAGGGTCACAAATGTTAAATAGTCATTTGAAATTAAAAATAAATAAATCAAAAGATACTTTAAATGTTAAATTAGAACCACCAGCAGGTGTCAGCAAGTCACTCATAAGTGAGTCATTGCGATTGAACAGAATCATTTAAACGGTTAATTCAAGGAATGAAACACCGTCATTGCTCAGAGTCAGAGACGCAAAACTGTGTATGGAATTATTTTTGTTGTCGAAATAGAGCAAAAACAGGCAATGTGTCTAAAACGTAAGTCTCTTAATTAACTTGTTTTTTGAACTGTGTAAAAAGCAAAACTACAGGCCGATGTAATCATGGTGATTTTTTGAGAAAAACGGCATTCTTCATGTGATGTTGACTTACTATATTAAATTATATAAATATATACATTTTCTGCTTCTATATCTTCAATTTTGTGATCATTCTAAACGCATTTTAACGACTGAATCACGCAGTGAAAGAAAGCACTCCAGATGCACGCGGATTAGTCTAATCATCCAGCGGTTCTCAATTCCAGTCCTCGCGCCCCACCGCTCTGCACATTTCGTATGTTACTCTTATCACTTCAGACGTTTGTTCTATTCGAACGCAAGTGCCCTGCGAAGTGGACATCACACGATATTCCTCCATGATTCCAGTTCGAAGCGAACGTATTCCATTCAAAGTGCATTGAAGTGTGCGAGACGTGAATTTAAATTGTATATATTTACAGACGTATATGATGTCACACTCGTCCGTGCGTAAAGATGTTGCGCAACGCAAATCCATGAATGAATGTTCTGAAGTGAAGTAAACTTCAGCGGCTTTCCCCTGCTCAGGGAGTAGGGAGCAATGGACCCTGTGTAGGGAGCAATGGACACTGTGTAGGGAGCATGTCAATTGGAACACAGTTCATTCATGGAGCACACTTCTAACGAGCTGATTATCTGAATCAGGTGTGTTAACTAAGAGAGACATGAAAAATATGTAGAGCGGTGGGGCGCGAGGACTGGAATTGAGAACCGCTGGTCTAATCTAACGTTACTAGATTTCACGGCACACTGTTTAGAGTGATTTGTTTGGTTTTTGGCAAAATACTGATAATGTCAAATCGCACATCGTTAAAACAACAGTTACTATATTTTCGCAGACGATATTACACACCCTGCACCACTGTCTTTTTGGCTCATTTGTGCAAAACCTTTTGCTAAACCGTAAAAGCTTCATTTTAACCACCAATGCAACGATGCAAGTATTTACCTTATCTCCACATGCTTGCGAAGGGTGATGTCGATATATTTATAAGCTGCTAGTTCGGTCTCCCGAGGCAAACATAACTAACACTGCATAATAGAGCATGAATATGGCCAGGGGTTCACTTCATTTCCTTCGAGTTCAACTTCAGCAGAGTACGACGGGGTCTGGTTTTCAGCTGGGTCTGCACCATTAACGCCTGTCTTGTTCGTCTGCATCTTTCTTGTGATTTTAGCGCCAGTTTCTTCTTCTGCCCATTATTTGCTGCAGTTGTTTCCACGGAGCGATTTTTTTTTTACTCAGTAACGAATGAGTTTTAAAATGTAGCGAAGTACAATACTTCACACAAAATATACTTAAGTAAAAGTAAAATTACAGATTAAAAATATTACTTAAAAAAGTACAAGTACACAAAAAAGCTACTCAATTACAGTAACGCGAGTAAATGTAATTCGTTACTTTCCACCTCTGTTTGGATTACTTAACATTCGTTCAATTAACAACAAAGCGCCGTTGGTTTGGGATCTACTGAAGGATTGTAAGTTTGATTTCTTCTGTTTGACTGAGACATGGCAGCAACACAATGATTTTTTCTCAGCTGAATCAGTCCATTCCTCCAGGTTTTGCTTACGCTTGTCAACCCCGAGTCTCGGGTCGAGGTGGTGGCCTAGCAATGCTTTACAATAAGAAGTGGAAGGTCTCTACTATAGCTGTACCTTCCTATGCTACTTTTGAATCTATGGTGCTACAAGTTAATGGACCGGTACCCACTATCATAACAACTGTTTACCGTCCACCTAAATTTAATACTTTTTAACTGAGCTTTTTTAACTTTATTATGTTCTGTTTCTCCAAATGTGATTATGGTTGGTGATTTTAATATTCATATTGATACTGTCACTTCTACAAAGACTTTCTATCATGTTTGGATAGTTTTGGACTGAAACAGTTTATTGATTTTCCAACTCATTCAAAAGGTCACACACTTGATCTTCTTTGTTGCACTGGAATAACACCTTTTGATTGTAGTTCACGTGACTTGTCTATATCTGATCATAAACTTGTGTCTTTCAGTGCCAAATTAACTGTATCAAAAATTGCTCTAAGCCGTACTATCACATTTCGCAATATTAAGAATATTGAATTATCTGTGTTTTCTAATGAAGTTGATAACTTGTTGAACACTGATGGATTACTTAGCCTGGATGAGTTGACTTCTTACTACAATGACCAGTTGCAGAATGTTTTCGATGTTGTCGCACCTGTTAGAACTCGGATTGTCTCATTTGCTCATACTGCTCCATGGTATACTTCTGAGTTACGTCTGTTAAAAGCTAAGGGGCGTCAATTAGAGCGTTTATATATGAGATCTGGTTTAACTGTGCACAAGGAAATGTATGATCACCACATCAGAGACTACAAAGATGCCCTTTCTACTGCTAAAACAAATTATTATGCCAATTTGATAAACTCTGGTGGTGGAAACACAAAAATACTGTTCTCTACAATGAATAATATTTTGCGACCACCAGATGCTTTCTCATTACATTCGCATTCTAATACTACATGTGATGCTTTTATGAATTGATTTAGTGATAAAATTGAAACAATTCATAAGAATTTAACACCCAATATTGGGGCATGTGGTTCATTCTTCTCTCTTTATGATGCTTCTACTCGAACTGCTTTTTCTAGTTTTTATTTGCCTATGGCGAATGAAATAGCTGAATGTGTTCAAAAATCTAAATCTACTACCTGTCAGTTGGATCCTATTCCCACACATCTTGTCAAGTTTTGTTTACCTTCTTTATTACCCTTGATAACTCAAATTATACATTCTTCTCTTATTACTGGTGCTATTCCTTCCTCCTTCAAAGTAGCGGCCATTACTCCCATACTTAAGAAACCTGGTGCTGATTGTAATGACCCTGAAAACTTTCGACCCGTATCTAATTTACCATTTCTTTCTAAATTATTGGATAAAATTGTTGCTCAGCAGGTACATACTCATTTAATGGAGAATAACTTGTTTGAGCAATTTCAGTCTGCTTATCGTCCATGTCATAGCACGGAGACAGCGCTTATTAAAGTCACAAATGATTTGTTAATGGCTGCAGATTCGGGACTTTTATCAATACTCTCTCGATTTAACTGCAGCTTTCGACACTATCTCACATAGTATTTTATTGGAGAGATTGATTTCTATTGGGATCACTGGTATATCCCATGATTGGTTTAAATCATATTTATCTGGTCGGACTCAGTTCGTTCAAATAAAAAAAATTAAATTGCGGATATCTCAGATAACCAGTGGTGTGCCTCAAGGCTCAGTCTTGGGCCCTCTTCTGTTTATTGTGTATTTATTGCCTCTAGGACAGATTTTCCGTAAATTTTATATAAATTTTCACTGCTACGCAGATGACACCCAGCTCTATATATCTTCGAGGCCTAGTTCAGTATTGCCATCTTCGTCTCTTTTGCTTTGTCTTTCTGAAATTAAATCATGGTTTACATGCAATTTTCTCAAAGTTAATAGTGCGAAGACTGAAATTGTATTAGTAGGTACTAAATCAAAGCTGCGTAATTGTGGAAGTTTTACACTTACTATCGACAACTCTGTTATCTCTCCTTCTTCTCAGGTCAAGAGTCTGGATGTCATCCTTGACAGTACTCTGTCTTTCGAGGCACATATAAATAATATTACATGGTCTGCATATTACTATCTGCAAAATATTAATCGTCTTCGACCATCTCTTTCTGTTAATGGTACTGCTGTCCTCGTGCATGCATTAGTTACCTCTCGAATTGACTACTGTAACTCTCTGCTCAGTGGTGTTTCACAGAAACTTATTCATAAACTTCAGATGGTTCAAAATTCAGCAGCTCGGATCATTACACGAACACCGTTGAATGAGCATATTACTCCAGTTCTAGGGCACCTTCATTGGCTTCCAATCAGATATCATATTCAATTTAAGATTTTACTTTTTACTTATAAGGCTCTTCATAATTTAGCACCTTCATATCTGAGTGAACTTCTTCATGTGTATGTACGTACCCGATCCCTCAGGTCTTCTGCTTCTGTGACTCTTGTTGTACCATCTGTACGTTTGACTACCGTGGGAAGTAGAGCCTTTAGTTGTATTGCTCCGACGATTTGGAATACTTTACCTCAAGATATACGTAATAGTCTTAGTCTTTCAATTTTTAAATCACGTCTTAAAACTCATTTTTTTAGATTAGCCTGTCCTGAGTGATTTTAGTTATGTTAATTGGGTATTGAATTTTTGTAGTATTGTTTATTGTGTTGTTGTTTTTTCCTTCTGTTTAATTATGTATTTTATTATTGTAAGGTGTCCTTGAGTGTCTTGAAAGGCGCCCACAAATAAAATTAATTATTATTATTATTATTATTATTAAGTGTTGCTTTCTAAAACAAATTATCAAAAGTTAGTTAGTTTTTGCTTAAGGTGAGACACTGCAGGTGAATAGGGTAAAAAAATAACTTATAGTTATCGCATTAATAACCCATCTTATTGATTGCATTCATAACTGCAAATTTTTTTTGTTTTCTCAAATGTTTTCCAAATGAGTCATTATTTAACCAAATATGCGCTAATTTGCATTTATAGTTCAAAAATCTTTTTTTTGACACCAAGTGAAAGGTTTTTACAGAGGGATATATTTTTTGTCATAATTCAGAATATTCTTAGAACGGACAGAAAACACAAATAAATAAAAAATATATATAAGTAAGCAAATGATACATGAACGAATCCCTCTGTAAAACATTATAAATACAGTATAGGAATACAAATGTAAAGTTTAGCATGTGTTAGTGCAGATTTATGCATAAACTCTTTTTATGTATTTTAATTGAGATTTATTGACACAAATAGATTAAATGATATAAAAGAAACACTTAGGATGTTTTCACTTTAAAAACACTTCATGAAAAACCAAAAAGCATAAAATCTTAAATTTGACAGGTGCATTAAAAACTGCGTCTGTTATTAAAACGAGCAAAAATATCTGCTAACGGCGTCAAATTATCATAATTTTTTATTTTGCCACATTGGCAGATATTTTTTCTTGTTTTAAGTAAAAACAAACTACATTTTCATTTTTTGTATTTTTTTCAGAAAACAAGAATCAATATCTTAAACCATTTTTCTTCAAGTTTTAAATTTTTTTATATTTATGCAAGAATTTCTTTTTTTATTTTTTTTTTTTATTGCTGCCTTCAAGTCAAAAGTTATGTTGGAAAAGGCTAATTATTGTCATGAGATGAATTATTTTTTGGGGGGTTTAAAGAAATTATTTTGTAAGCTTACGTCGAGCATAATTAATTTGTGTGTGTGTGTGTTTGTGAGTGTGTTTTTGTGTGTTTGTGAAAAAAAGTTATAGAGGTTTAAGTTTATGAAAATGATTTATGAGCACATTTTTATATGAAATATGTTTTATAAAACATGCTGAACTCAAAAATATCCAAAGTTGAGGTTGATATCTCCCAAAAATTATATTTTAGTCAGATTTAGTCAAACTTTTTTGATTTGCTGTACATTATAATTTCTGCACGCACATATGTGCGCGCGCACACACACACGCACACACACGCGCACACATTCTATAAAACTGACCCAAGATCAGTTAAAGCTAAAAATCACGTGACCTGGCCGGTTTGACTCGCGCTCTGAATCAGTTCGATTCAAAAGAGTCATATTAAAGATTCGAATCTTCGTGCAGCATTGTTCGGAAAGCGTCCATGAAAATTTTACATTTACATTTACATTTATCCAAAGCGACTTACAGTGCATTCAGGCTATACATTTGTCAGTTCCCCTTCATGGGAACTTCGAACTGTGTCCCCTAGGGGTCGCCATGGGGAACGTCGTCAGCGTGACCCGTGCCTGAAGCATACATATATAAAAACGCCACTTGTTGGCCGGCGACAGCCTATGACGTCACTACCGGCGCGACCGCAATATAAGGGACGCCGGGAGAACACATCATTCTCTTCTTCGTCTTCACTGACTGGTCTGTTTGAAGCGTGCATTCTGGTAGGAATACATTTTTCCTTGTATTATCATGGCGAGCACTAGCAAGGCGTTTAGGAGGTGTGTGGATCCGTGTCCTCGTTATTTGACACCCGATGACACACACGATTGTTGCGTCTTTTGTTTGGGCGAGGGGCACGCACGCGATGTCCTTGAGGGGGCAATCTGCGTGCATTGTGAGCTGTTCTCTATGAGAAAGCTCCGCTCTCGTCTGTCCCTCTTTTCGAGTAAAGAAGGTCAGCCGTCTGCCTCCCGCGATTCGCGACCCACCGTTGCTGAGGCACGGAGGAGAATGAAATCGTGGGTTTCGCAGGTGGATCTGGCCGACGAGTTGGAGAGGGAGCTTTCCCTTTTGCACGAGTCGGCCAGGAACGAGGGCGAGCCGTTGGATCATGATGATGCGATCTCTCTGACATCATCTGGTCCAGCGGCTAGTGCTCTACTGGGTTATGCCCAGGAAGAACAGGAGATGGCTGAGGGTGAGGAAGTGGAGACTGAACTCTCTCAAATCTCCTGCCCTGCGTACAAAGAGCTGTTGGAGATTATGGAATGCGCCACGGTGAGGCTTGACTTGCCGTGGGAGCGAACCAAGATGGCGGCGCCGCGGGGACATCTCGATGAGCGATACCTTTCTGGCCATAAACGCCCAGTTCGAGTGAGCCTTCCATTTCTTCCTGATCTCCATACGGAGGTCGAGAAGGAATGGAAAAAGCAGTTTTCCTCTCGCATCCATAGATTCCAGCATACCAGTTATGCTAACATTGAAAAGATGCTTGAAAGCGGCTGTGAGAAGATGCCCCCTGTAGAAGAGACACTAGCTAGCTATCTCTCTATGGGTAGGACGACTTCTCTAAAGGTTCCCTCTTTGCCGGCTAAGCCCCTTCAGGATACATCACGCTTAAATGGCAAGGCGTACGCAGCAGCAGGTCAGGCGGTCGCCTCATTGCACACCATGGCGGGGGGGTTCTTTATTATTTGTCACATACACAATCATACAGGGTATAATCAGTAGTGAAATGTAAGTCAGGACAGGTCCGCTCAATGGACAGTGCAAAAAAAAAAAAAAAAAAAATGAAACATAACACAAGAGAATATATATATAAATATAGGTGAGAATGAAAATAGGAACAAATAATACAAATAAAATAAGGAGTAAGATGTGCAGAGATAAAATGTGCAATACAGTATTGTTACGTGTATGTGTGACATTTATATTTTGAGTCCATAGGTGGCGTGGTGGGGATTCCCATTCCGAGAGTCGCGTGACGTCATCAATGACTCCGGATAAATAGGCTGCGAGGCACAATGGAAGTTCTCTCTGTTGCTCCGCTCTCCCATTCTTCTCGCAATCGTCTCTCTCATCGCCTCGTTGGGGCTATTTTGTTATTTTTCGTTATGCCTAGGTTCACTTTGTGAATCTGTGTTTTGATATGTGTTATTCTTATTTTCTTAAGTGTTTATTTATTAGCTCACGTTTTGCTTAGTTAGTAAGAGCTGAGCGAGGGAAGCAGGTGTCCGGAAGACTCACCCGTTCTTATTTTTACTTCGGGAGACAGGTAAGAACTTTGTTTTCCGAGAACAGGTGTAGTTAGGGGTCTATTTTCTTAGCTTTCCTACCCGTGAGTTGATTATGTATTAGATCGTTTATAAATATTCTTTGTGAATTGTTGTGCATTCCTTTCTGAGTGTTTGAGTTGAAATCAGTACTTGAATTAAATAAGAGGCGTTTTGAAATTCACATCAGGTGTTGTGGTTCTTTAATATGTTCGGCCTGTGTCCTTTAATTGATTGTTTGAATTAACGAGCCTTAAAGTGGTTATGGGCCGTAACAAGTATACTGTGGATTAATAAATATTAATATAAACACGGATGTGCAAGAGAATGTGCAAATAGGTTGTACCGGGTATGTACACATAGCAGCAGTGTGGATGATGGAGAATAATGGATGTGTTTACAGTTTATTAAATTGAGTCCTGTAGATGTTATGATGTTATGAGACTGAGTTTAGGAGCCTGATGGCCTGGGGGAAGAAACTCCTCCTCAGTCTCTCAGTTTTTGCCATCATGCTCCTGAAGCGCTTGCCAGATGGCAGTGAAATGAAAAAATGGTTACCGGGGTGATTCGAGTCCTTGATGATTTTAGCAGCCCTGCTTTTGCAGCGTTTGAGGTAGATGTCCTGCAGAGAGGGGAGAGCAGACCCTGAGATGCGCTCAGCTAAGCGCACGACTCTCTGTAGAGCTTTGCAGTCCTGATTTGTGGCATTATTATACCACACTGAGATGCACTGAGTCAACACTTTCTATGGCCCCTGAATAGAACGTTTTCAGGATAGCTGGTGAGACCCTGAATGTCCTCAGCTGTCGCAGATGGTACAGTCTTTGCCTGGCTTTTTTGACCTGTGTTTGGATGTGTGCAGTCCATGTCAGGTCCTCGGAGATGTTTACACCGAGGTACTTGAAGCTGCTCACCCTCTCCACAGGGGTCCCGCTGATCATAAGAGGGGTGTAGGGCTGCTGCTGTCTCTTCCTGAAGTCTACAATCAGCTCTTTGGTTTTGCTCACATTCAGAGAGAGACAGTTGTCCTGGGACCATGATGTGAGTCTCTCCACCTCATGCAAGTATGCGGCTTCATCATTGTTGGAAACGAGGCCCAGAACCACAGTATCATCCGCAAATTTAATGATAGTAATGGAGCTGTAAGAGGACACACAGTCGTGTGTGTAGAGAGAGTAGAGCAGGGGGCTCAGGACACAGCCCTGTGGGGCTCCTATGTTCAGGGTGATGGAGTTGGAGGTGAACTGGCCGACTTTCACCACTTGTGGTCTGGCGGTGAGGAAATCTTGAATCCAGTCACAGAGTGAAGTGTCTAGGCCGAGATCTGAGAGTTTGACAGCTGGCTTGGTGGGGACTATAGTGTTGAAAGCTGAGCTATAGTAAATGAATAGCATCCTGACATAGTTGCCATTTTTGCTGTCAATGTGAGTGAGGGAGGAGTGCAGGACCTGGGAGATGGCATCATCAGTAGACCTATTTGGCCGATAGGCAAACTGAAGAGGGTCCAAAGTAGCAGGGATGGAGGAGCAAATGTGTTTCTTTAAAAGTCTCTCAAAAACCTTCATGACTGTCGATGTGAGGGCAACTGGACGATAGTCATTCAGGCAAGATGGTTTACTGTTCTTAGGCACAGGGATTATGACAGATTTTTTAAATGAGGTGGGAACCACAGAGGTAGCGAGGGACTCATTAAATATGGAAGTAAACAAACCAGCAAGCTGATCAGCACAGGACCTCAGAACGCGGCCAGTAATCCCATCAGGTCCTGCTGCTTTCCTGACGTTCACTCTCTTTAGTTCCCTCCGAACGTCCTCCTCTGAAAAGGTGATAGCATAAACATCGCTGCTCTGTCTGCTGCTTCCTGGCGCGCAGATCGGCAGAGTCGCGCCGCCGTTACATTCAAATCGGCCGTAGAAGGTGTTTAGCTCTTCGGCCAGCAACGGATCTGCTCTCACCTCTGCGGAAGGGTTGTTTCCAGAGGAACAGATGGTCTTCATTCCCTGCCACATGCGTCGAGAGTCATTGAGCTGGAAATGTGACTCAATTCTCTCCCTGTATCTGAGTTTAGCAGCTCTAACTGCCCGACGGAGAGCGTAGCACAAAGTTTTGTAATCGCTCATGTTTCCCGACAAAAGACCAGCGTTGTATGCGGCAGTGCGATGGTTAACTGCATCACAGATTGATCTGTCCACCCACGGTTTCTGATTCGAAAATGTCCTTATTGTTACAGTTTCGGTGGCTTGGTCGGTTAGCGTGTTGATAAAGCTTACTGCTACATCCGTGAACTCGCTGACGTCAGCTGAACTCACCCGGAACATGTCCCAGTCGACGTCATCAAGAGACGCCTGTAGCATAGCTTCAGAGTGGGAGGACCAGCGCGTCACCTCCCTCTCCACCGGCGGTTCATGAACGATCCTTTGTTTGTATTCCGGTGTGAGGAAAATGGCGGCGTGGTCTGATTTGCCAAAAGCCGGCAGTGAACGAGCTTTGTAGGCATTCTTAAACTGGGTGTAGCAATGATCCAGTGTATTCTGTCCTCTAGTTGGACAGGATATATGTTGGTGGAAGTTTGGCATGACTTTTCTGAGGTTGGCTTTGTTGAAGTCTCCCGCGATGATGAAGGCAGCGTCAGGGTGTTTATTGATGTAGCCGCTGAGCTCGTCGTGGAGTTTGGACAAAGCCAAGCTTGTATCTGCCTGTGGTGGAATGTAAACGGCAGTAACGATGATCGATGTAAACTCCCGGGGCAGATAGAATGGGCGGCAGATAATAGAGAGATGTTCTAGATGCGGCGAGCAGGAACGCGACAGAATGGAGATATTCCTGGGGTCACACCATTTCTTGTTAAACATGAAACACACTCCACCACCTTTGGTTTTTCCAGCCTCGGCTGTTCTGTCCATCCGTAAAACAGAAAAGTTATCAGACGGCGTTACAGCGGTGTCCGGGACCGTCAGCGTGAGCCATGTTTCGGTCAAACAAAGGATGTTACAGTCTCTAATGTCCCGTTGGAAACTTATCCTGGCTCTAAGATCGTCCAGCGGTACTCCAGGCGTGTCAGGCGGACCTGCTGAAAGACCTGGATAACGGTCAGGGCTTGTCGACTGACCTGGTAGCTGAACTGCGCGGCACCACAGATTTGGCCCTCCGTGCCACCAAGCAGGCTGTCTCTGCTATGGGCAGGTCTATGGCAGCCATGGTGGTAACGGAAAAGCATCTGTGGGTGAACTTGGCAGATCTCGAGAGGAAAGAGAAGGGCTTTCTTCTCGACGCTCCAGTCCCGCCTTCCGAGCTTTTCGGTACCTCCGTCGAAACGGTGGTCGAGAAGTTCAGGGAGGCGAGGGCGCGCTCAGCAGCTTTTAAAACCTTCATTCCAAGAAGGTCCAGGTCTGAGCCTGAACAGAGCAGGGGTCCTGGCTCGTCCTGGTCTGAGGATCGGAGACGGGCACAGAAGGCTAGTGTCGCGACTTGTGCCCCTCGCCCACATACGGGTAGGGGTAGAGGGAGGTACAGGTCAAAAAGAGGTAGACAAGACCTGAGGAAGGTGATCCAGACGGAACGTCCTCAACAACGTTCTCGTCTGGACCAGAGTAAAGATTAACATCTACTCCTTTCCCTCGGGGGGGTTTATAACACCAGCCCTTAGCCTCTCTTGGCGCTTTTCCACTGCATGGTACGGCACGGTACGGTACGGTTCACTTTTGGGGGGTTTACCACTGGGTACTGTACCTGGTACCTGATACTTTTTTAGTACCACTTCGGTCGAGGTTCCAAGCGAGCCGTACCGTTACCAAAACGTGACGTGTAAACTCTACTGATCACTGATTGGCCGGAGAGAATCGTCATTACTGCGTCACTGAACTTGCGACACGAGACCCTCCTCTACAGTCCTACCCGCTAGATTTAAATCAGCACAGCCAGCGACGGATCGGACGCAACTTCTGTTTAAACAAACGCACATTTTTGCATCAACCACAAAATAGCAGTGTCGTTGTCTGTTGAGGAAGTTCAGACGTTCCTCTCGTTGATAGCCGAGGAGCGGATCCAGTGAGAGCTTGATGGCACGACGCCGAAGGAAAAAGCCTTTTGTATATAACGTTACTTTTGAACTTGCTATATTTTCAGAGTATGTTTTCTGTTTATATTTTTACCTCTGTATCTGTGTTTTGCTTCAATTAAAAACAATCTGATCGAATAAGTGTACCTCCAGACTATATTAAATATGTATCATTGAACGTAATGAACCTCTTGAAAAAGACAAATGATTAATGCCGCGACTATAAAAACCATCACATAAATTAAAAAAACAAGGGATACATTGTACATTTTGAAATATTCAAAGGTTTATTGATAATTCACTTTACAGAACACGCTGCATGAATAGTTAACTAATCAAGTAACGCAGCACACCTGCACGAACATCCCTGCGCTCCTCATCTACAGCCCGTGTCACTGTCACCACAGTCTCTGCTGCTGGGGGTAAATCACAAGCGTTCTCACAGACCTCTCCATTGCTGTTAAAAACATCCCTGCTCTCCTCCTCTACAGCCCGTGTCACTGTCACCACAGTCTCTGCTGCTGGGGGTAAATCACAAGCATTCTCATAGACCTCTCCATTGCTGTTAAACACATCCCTGCTCTCCTCATCTACAGCCCGTGGCACTGCCACAGTCTCTGCTGCTGGGGGTAAATCACAAGCATTCTCATAGACCTCTCCATTGCTGTTAAACACATCCCTGCTCTCCTCATCTACAGCCCGTGTCACTGTCACCACAGTCTCTGCTGCTGGGGGTAAATCACAAGCATTCTCATAGACCTCTCCATTGCTGTTAATAACATCCACATGCCGAGAGTGAAGAACACTATTCCGTCTCCTTTCTTTGTTGTGAGTTTGTTTGTGGCGCGTTTACGATGATGTCACTGCAGTAGAGGCTGCGCAATTATAACGACGCGTGAATAATCCCGCCCACTCTATAGCGGTACTAAACTGCGGTGGAAAGCTAACTGACCCGAACTGAGCCGTACCGTATGCCAACGAATGTAAATCAGCATTTACACGGCATAACAGTATAATGTACATAATGTATAACTATTAATAATTATAATTATTAGAATTATACAATTATAATAATAATTTAATAGAAACGAAATATTGAACAATTAATATTTTAGACTTGCTTATAATATACATTTTTCTCAGTTTAAATTGAGTATAAAAATGAATAATAATAATAATGTAATTTAATATAAACTAAATATTGTACAATTAATATTTTAGACTTGTTTATTTGATTTGTCACCGATTAAATTGGGTATAAAATGAAAAATAATAATGTAATTTAATATAAACGAAATATTGCACCATTCATCTTTCAGACTTGCTTATAATATAATTTACCGCCGTGTAAATTGCGTATTCATATGATAAACATGTCTATAACGTGATGATGATCATATTTAGAGATCAGTTAAAGCTAAAAAAGAGTCATATTAAAGATTCGAATCTTCGTGCAGCAGTGTTCAGAAAGCGTCCATGAAAATAAATATAATGTGATTATTGATTTAGTGATGTTGTGAACCGAAATACAATTCGTCTTGGATTGATTTTGATGTTTAGAAATACATTTCAAGGGTTACTTTGTTTATTATCAGTATCAATCAGTGTATGACATGTATTATAAAGTATATAAATGTGCTAAATATATAATCATTCATCAATCAGTACTTTTAATCCTTTAAGACCGGGGTGTCAAACTATAAAACTATTAAAAATATATATATATATAACTATACTTTATATCGTCCATTATGTAAGCGCATATCAATACCACTAGTTTCTGCTTCTATTGACTTTAGTGTGCATACGATACGCAGTGGTTAGGATTGGGGGGGGGGGTGTTCGGTTGATGACATAAAGCGGACCTCATCAAGTGACGGAATAACACGATGTTCTCCATTCATTTAACCAATTAACAAACCGATGGAAGCTTTCAGACACGACTTCTGCTTTTTCTGTGGAGTTCTTTTAATGTCAAGTGCCCAGAGCGCATTATAGCCCGCGCGAGCGCATCAAGTGCCCAGAGCGCATTATAGCCCGCGCGAGCGCATCAAGTGCCCAGAGCGCATAATAGCCCGCGCGAGCGCATCAAGTGCCCAGAGCGCATTATAGCCCGCGCGAGCGCATCAAGTGCCCAGAGCGCATTATAGCCCGCGCGAGCGCATCAAGTGCACGAGCGCATTATAGCCCGCGCGAGCGCATCAAGTGCCCAGAGCGCATTATAGCCCGCGCGAGCGCATCAAGTGCCCAGAGCGCATTATAGCCCACGCGAGCGCATCAAGTGCACAAGTGCATTATATCCCGCGCGAGCGCATCAAGTGCCCAGAGCGCATTATAGCCCACGCGAGCGCATCAAGTGCATTATATCCCGCGCGAGCGCATCGAGTGCCCAGAGCGCATTATAGCCCGCGCGAGCGCATCAAGTGCCCAGAGCGCATTATAGCCCGCGCGAGCGCATCGAGTGCACAAGCGCATTATAGCCCGTGCGAGCGCATCAAGTGCCCAGAGCGCATTATAGCCCGTGCGAGCGCATCAAGTGCACGAGCGCATTATAGCCCGTGCGAGCGCATCAAGTGCACGAGCGCATTATAGCCTGCGCGAGCGCATCGAGTGCACAAACGCATTATAGCCCGCGCGAGCGCATCAAGTGCCCAGAGCGCATTATAGCCTGCACAAACGCATTATAGCCCGTGCGAGCGCATCAAGTGCACGAGCGCATTATAGCCCGCGCGAGCGCATCAAGTGCCCAGAGCGCATCAAGTGCCCAGATCGCATTATAGCCCGTGCGAGCGCATCAAGTGCACGAGCGCATTATAACCTGCACGAGCGCATCAAGTGCACGAGCGCATTATAACCTGCACGAGCGCATCAAGTGCACGAGCGCATCAAGTGCACGAGCGCATTATAACCTGCGGGAGCGCATCAAGTGCACGAGCGCATTATAACCTGCACGAGCTATCTATCATTCATACATTACACGCGCGCCTCAAAAATGATCTTCTCTCCTGAATTTAATGTTGCCATAATTGTGGGCATGCACCGCAGAAACATAAATCGGCGCATAAGCCAACGAATGCAAATCAGCATTTACACGGCGTAACAGTATAATGTACATAATGTATAACTATTAATAATTATAATTATTAATACAAAAAATTTATGAATACTGTCCTTTTACTTTTAAATAATTGTTTTAGAAAATAATAATAATAATAATTTAATAGAAACGAAATATTGAACAATTAATATTTTAGACTTGTTTGTAATATACATTTTCACAGTTTTAATTGAGTATAAAATGATTAATAATAATGTAATTTAATAAAAACTAAATATTTTAAAATTAATATTTTAGAATTGCTTATAATAGAATTTTCCACCGTGTAAATTGCGTATTCATAAACCATGTCTATAACGTGATGATGATGATGATCATATTTATAAATTATATACATTATAATTAATCAAACAAATTATGCATGAACGAATCCCTCTGTAAAACATTATAAATACAGTATAGGAATACAAATGTAAAGTTTAGCATGTGTTAGTGCAGATTTATGCATAAACTCTTTTTATGTATTTTAATTGAGATTTATTGACACAAATAGATTAAATGATATAAAAGAAACACTTAGGATATTTTCTTTCCACTAGTCTGAAGAAAACACTTTATGAAAAATCAAAAAGCATAAAATCTTAAATTTGACAGGTGCATTAAAAATTGCGTCTGTTATTAAAACGAGCAAAAATATCTGCTAACGGCGTCAAATTATCATAATTTTTAATTTTTGCCACATTGGCAGATATTTTTGCTTGTTTTAAGCAAAAACGAACTACATTTTAATTTGTGTATTTTTTTTTCCAGAAAACAAGAATCA
>CM049817.1:1587512-1590012 GCA_027422435.1 Schizopygopsis pylzovi
CACGGAAACATGTCAGTTAAACATCAGCACGGCGCTGCTGTAAGCGTATTCTAGAAGAACACACGGAAACATGTCAGTTAAACATCAACACGGCGCTGCTGTAAGCGTATTCTAGAAGAACACACGGAAACATGTCAGTTAAACATCACACGGCGCTGCTGTAAGCGTATTCTAGAAGAACACACGGAAACATGTCAGTTAAACATCAGCACGGCGCTGCTGTAAGCGTATTCTAGAAGAACACACGGAAACATGTCAGTTAAACATCAACACGGCGCTGCTGTAAGCGTATTCTAGAAGAACACACGGAAACATGTCAGTTAAACATCAACACGGCGCTGCTGTAAGCGTATTCTAGAAGAACACACGGAAACATGTCAGTTAAACATCAACACGGCGCTGCTGTAAGCGTATTCTAGAAGAACACACGGAAACATGTCAGTTAAACATCAGCACGGCGCTGCTGTAAGCGTATTCTAGAAGAACACACGGAAACATGTCAGTTAAACATCAGCACGGCGCTGCTGTAAGCGTATTCTAGAAGAACACACGGAAACATGTCAGTTAAACATCAGCACGGCGCTGCTGTAAGCGTATTCTAGAAGAACACACGGAAACATGTCAGTTAAACATCAACACGGCGCTGCTGTAAGCGTATTCTAGAAGAACACACGGAAACATGTCAGTTAAACATCAGCACGGCGCTGCTGTAAGCGTATTCTAGAAGAACACACGGAAACATGTCAGTTAAACATCAAGCACGGCGCTGCTGTAAGCGTATTCTAGAAGAACACACGGAAACATGTCAGTTAAACATCAGCACGGCGCTGCTGTAAGCGTATTCTAGAAGAACACACGGAAACATGTCAGTTAAACATCAACACGGCGCTGCTGTAAGCGTATTCTAGAAGAACACACGGAAACATGTCAGTTAAACATCAACACGGCGCTGCTGTAAGCGTATTCTAGAAGAACACACGGAAACATGTCAGGTAAACATCAACACGGCGCTGCTGTAAGCGTATTCTAGAAGAACACACGGAAACATGTCAGTTAAACATCAGCACGGCGCTGCTGTAAGCGTATTCTAGAAGAACACACGGAAACATGTCAGTTAAACATCAACACGGCGCTGCTGTAAGCGTATTCTAGAAGAACACACGGAAACATGTCAGTTAAACATCAACACGGCGCTGCTGTAAGCGTATTCTAGAAGAACACACGGAAACATGTCAGTTAAACATCAGCACGGCGCTGCTGTAAGCGTATTCTAGAAGAACACACGGAAACATGTCAGTTAAACATCAGCACGGCGCTGCTGTAAGCGTATTCTAGAAGAACACACGGAAACATGTCAGTTAAACATCAGCACGGCGCTGCTGTAAGCGTATTCTAGAAGAACACACGGAAACATGTCAGTTAAACATCAACACGGCGCTGCTGTAAGCGTATTCTAGAAGAACACACGGAAACATGTCAGTTAAACATCAGCACGGCGCTGCTGTAAGCGTATTCTAGAAGAACACACGGAAACATGTCAGTTAAACATCAGCACGGCGCTGCTGTAAGCGTATTCTAGAAGAACACACGGAAACATGTCAGTTAAACATCAACACGGCGCTGCTGTAAGCGTATTCTAGAAGAACACACGGAAACATGTCAGTTAAACATCAACACGGCGCTGCTGTAAGCGTATTCTAGAAGAACACACGGAAACATGTCAGGTAAACATCACACGGCGCTGCTGTAAGCGTATTCTAGAAGAACACACGGAAACATGTCAGTTAAACATCACACGGCGCTGCTGTAAGCGTATTCTAGAAGAACACACGGAAACATGTCAGTTAAACATCAGCACGGCGCTGCTGTAAGCGTATTCTAGAAGAACACACGGAAACATGTCAGTTAAACATCAACACGGCGCTGCTGTAAGCGTATTCTAGAAGAACACACGGAAACATGTCAGTTAAACATCAACACGGCGCTGCTGTAAGCGTATTCTAGAAGAACACACGGAAACATGTCATTTAAACATCAGCACGGCGCTGCTGTAAGCGTATTCTAGAAGAACACACGGAAACATGTCAGTTAAACATCAACACGGCGCTGCTGTAAGCGTATTCTAGAAGAACACACGGAAACATGTCAGTTAAACATCAGCACGGCGCTGCTGTAAGCGTATTCTAGAAGAACACACGGAAACATGTCAGTTAAACATCAGCACGGCGCTGCTGTAAGCGTATTCTAGAAGAACACACGGAAACATGTCAGGTAAACATCAGCACGGCGCTGCTGTGAGCGTATTCTAGAAGAACACACGGAAACATGTCAGTTAAACATCAGCACGGCGCTGCTGTAAGCGTATTCTAGAAGAACACACGGAAACATGTCAGTTAAACATCAACACGGCGCTGCTGTAAGCGTATTCTAGAAGAACACACGGAAACATGTCAGTTAAACATCAGCACGGCGCTGCTGTGAGCGTATTCTAGAAGAACAC
>CM049817.1:1600012-1645012 GCA_027422435.1 Schizopygopsis pylzovi
CACAGAACCGTGCTTCACTGAAAGATATGCAGCTTCTGCCTAATCGAGATTTCCAGGTTTGGAAGATCAAGCGTTCATTAGTCGATCAGTGTAATCGCGTTCATTAGTCGATCAGTGTAATCGCGTTCATTAGTCGATCAGTGTAATCGCGTTCATTAATGTAATCGCGTTCATCAGTCGATCAGTCGATCAGTGTAATCGCATTCATCAGTGTAATCGCATTCATCAGTGTAATCGCGTTCATTAGTCGATCAGTGTAATCGCGTTCATTAGTCGATCAGTGTAATCGCGTTCATTAGTCGATCAGTGTAATCGCGTTCATTAGTCGATCAGTGTAATCGCGTTCATTAGTCGATCAGTGTAATCGCGTTCATTAGTCGATCAGTGTAATCGCGTTCATTAGTCGATCAGTGTAATCGCGTTCATTAGTCGATCAGTGTAATCGCGTTCATTAGTCGATCAGTGTAATCGCGTTCATTAGTCGATCAGTGTAATCGCGTTCATTAGTCGATCAGTGTAATCGCGTTCATTAGTCGATCAGTGTAATCGCGTTCATTAGTCGATCAGTGTAATCGCGTTCATTAGTCGATCAGTGTAATCGCGTTCATTAGTCGATCAGTGTAATCGCGTTCATTAGTCGATCAGTGTAATCGCGTTCATTAGTCGATCAGTGTAATCGCGTTCATCAGTCGATCAGTGTAATCGGGTTCATCAGTCGATCAGTGTAATCGCGTTCATTAGTCGATCAGTGTAATCGCGTTCATTAGTCGATCAGTGTAATCGCGTTCATTAGTCGATCAGTGTAATCGCGTTCATTAGTCGATCAGTGTAATCGAGGATGTTCATTAGTCGATCAGTGTAATCGCGTTCATTAGTCGATCAGTGTAATCGCGTTCATTAGTCGATCAGTGTAATCGCGTTCATCAGTGTAATCGCGTTCATTAGTCGATCAGTGTAATCGAGGATGTTCATTAGTCGATCAGTGTAATCGCATTCATCAGTGTAATCGCGTTCATTAGTCGATCAGTGTAATCGAGGATGTTCATTAGTCGATCAGTGTAATCGAGGATGTTCATTAGTCGATCAGTGTAATCGCGTTCATTAGTTGATCAGTGTAATCGAGGATGTTCATTAGTCGATCAGTGTAATCGAGGATGTTCATTAGTCGATCAGTGTAATCGCGTTCATTAGTCGATCAGTGTAATCGCATTCATCAGTCGATCAGTGTAATCGCGTTCATTAGTCGATCAGTGTAATCGCGTTCATTAGTCGATCAGTGTAATCGAGGATGTTCATTAGTCGATCAGTGTAATCGCGTTCATTAGTCGATCAGTGTAATCGCGTTCATTAGTCGATCAGTGTAATCGCGTTCATCAGTGTAATCGCGTTCATTAGTCGATCAGTGTAATCGAGGATGTTCATTAGTCGATCAGTGTAATCGCATTCATCAGTGTAATCGCGTTCATTAGTCGATCAGTGTAATCGAGGATGTTCATTAGTCGATCAGTGTAATCGAGGATGTTCATTAGTCGATCAGTGTAATCGCGTTCATTAGTTGATCAGTGTAATCGAGGATGTTCATTAGTCGATCAGTGTAATCGAGGATGTTCATTAGTCGATCAGTGTAATCGCGTTCATTAGTCGATCAGTGTAATCGCATTCATTAGTCGATCAGTGTAATCGCATTCATTAGTCGATCAGTGTAATCGCATTCATCAGTCGATCAGTGTAATCGGGTTCATTAGTCGATCAGTGTAATCGCGTTCATTAGTCGATCAGTGTAATCGAGGATGTTCATTAGTCGATCAGTGTAATCGCGTTCATTAGTCGATCAGTGTAATCGAGGATGTTCATTAGTCGATCAGTGTAATCGCGTTCATTAGTCGATCAGTGTAATCGCGTTCATTAGTCGATCAGTGTAATCGCGTTCATCAGTGTAATCGCGTTCATTAGTCGATCAGTGTAATCGAGGATGTTCATTAGTCGATCAGTGTAATCGCATTCATCAGTGTAATCGCGTTCATTAGTCGATCAGTGTAATCGAGGATGTTCATTAGTCGATCAGTGTAATCGCGTTCATTAGTCGATCAGTGTAATCGAGGATGTTCATTAGTCGATCAGTGTAATCGCGTTCATTAGTCGATCAGTGTAATCGCATTCATTAGTCGATCAGTGTAATCGCATTCATTAGTCGATCAGTGTAATCGCATTCATTAGTCGATCAGTGTAATCGAGGATGTTCATTAGTCGATCAGTGTAATCGCGTTCATTAGTCGATCAGTGTAATCGCGTTCATTAGTCGATCAGTGTAATCGCGTTCATTAGTCGATCAGTGTAATCGCATTCATTAGTCGATCAGTGTAATCGCATTCATCAGTCGATCAGTGTAATCGCGTTCATCAGTCGATCAGTGTAATCGCGTTCATCAGTCGATCAGTGTAATCGCGTTCATCAGTCGATCAGTGTAATCGCGTTCATCAGTCGATCAGTGTAATCGCGTTCATCAGTCGATCAGTGTAATCGCATTCATTAGTCGATCAGTGTAATCGCGTTCATCAGTCGATCAGTGTAATCGCGTTCATCAGTCGATCAGTGTAATCGCGTTCATCAGTCGATCAGTGTAATCGCGTTCATCAGTCGATCAGTGTAATCGCGTTCATCAGTCGATCAGTGTAATCGCGTTCATCAGTCGATCAGTGTAATCGCGTTCATCAGTCGATCAGTGTAATCGCATTCATCAGTCGATCAGTGTAATCGCGTTCATCAGTCGATCAGTGTAATCGCGTTCATCAGTCGATCAGTGTAATCGCGTTCATCAGTCGATCAGTGTAATCGCGTTCATCAGTCGATCAGTGTAATCGCGTTCATCAGTCGATCAGTGTAATCGCGTTCATCAGTCGATCAGTGTAATCGTGTTCATCAGTCGATCAGTGTAATCGCGTTCATTAGTCGATCAGTGTAATCGTGTTCATTAGTCGATCAGTGTAATCGCGTTCATCAGTCGATCAGTGAAATCGCGTTCATTAGTCGATCAGTGTAATCGCGTTCGTTCATTAGTCGATCAGTGTAATCGCATTCATCAGTCGATCAGTGTAATCGCGTTCATCAGTCGATCAGTGTAATCGCGTTCATCAGTCGATCAGTGTAATCGCGTTCATTAGTCGATCAGTGTAATCGCGTTCATTAGTCGATCAGTGTAATCGCGTTCATCAGTCGATCAGTGTAATCGCGTTCATTAGTCGATCAGTGTAATCGCGTTCATTAGTCGATCAGTGTAATCGCGTTCATTAGTCGATCAGTGTAATCGCGTTCGTTCATTAGTCGATCAGTGTAATCGCATTCATCAGTCGATCAGTGTAATCGCGTTCATTAGTCGATCAGTGTAATCGCGTTCATCAGTCGATCAGTGAAATCGCGTTCATTAGTCGATCAGTGTAATCGCGTTCGTTCATTAGTCGATCAGTGTAATCGCATTCATCAGTCGATCAGTGTAATCGCGTTCATCAGTCGATCAGTGTAATCGCGTTCATCAGTCGATCAGTGTAATCGTGTTCATTAGTCGATCAGTGTAATCGTGTTCATCAGTCGATCAGTGTAATCGCGTTCATCAGTATAATCGCGTTCATTAGTCGATCAGTGTAATCGCATTCATTAGTCGATCAGTGTAATCGCGTTCATCAGTCGATCAGTGTAATCGCATTCATTAGTCGATCAGTGTAATCGCATTCATTAGTCGATCAGTGTAATCGCGTTCATCAGTCGATCAGTGTAATCGCGTTCATCAGTCGATCAGTGTAATCGCGTTCATTAGTCGATCAGTGTAATCGCATTCATCAGTCGATCAGTGTAATCGCGTTCATTAGTCGATCAGTGTAATCGCGTTCATCAGTCGATCAGTGTAATCGTGTTCATCAGTCGATCAGTGTAATCGCGTTCATCAGTCGATCAGTGTAATCGTGTTCATTAGTTGATCAGTGTAATCGTGTTCATCAGTCGATCAGTGTAATCGCGTTCATCAGTCGATCAGTGTAATCGCGTTGATTAGTTGATCAGTGTAATCGTGTTCATCAGTCGATCAGTGTAATCGCGTTCATCAGTCGATCAGTGTAATCGCGTTGATTAGTTGATCAGTGTAATCGTGTTCATCAGTCGATCAGTGTAATCGTGTTCATCAGTCGATCAGTGTAATCGCGTTCATCAGTCGATCAGTGTAATCGCGTTCATCAGTCGATCAGTGTAATCGTGTTCATTAGTCGATCAGTGTAATCGCGTTCATCAGTCGATCAGTGTAATCGTGTTCATCAGTCGATCAGTGTAATCGCGTTCATCAGTCGATCAGTGTAATCGTGTTCATCAGTCGATCAGTGTAATCGTGTTCATCAGTCGATCGGTGTAATCGCGTTCATTAGTCGATCGGTGTAATCGCGTTCATGAGTCGATCAGTGTAATCGTGTTCATCAGTCGATCAGTGTAATCGCGTTCATCAGTCGATCAGTGTAATCGCGTTCATCAGTCGATCAGTGTAATCGTGTTCATCAGTCGATCAGTGTAATCGCGTTCATTAGTCGATCAGTGTAATCGTGTTCATCAGTCGATCGGTGTAATCGCGTTCATTAGTCGATCGGTGTAATCGCGTTCATCAGTCGATCAGTGTAATCGCGTTCATCAGTCGATCAGTGTAATCGTGTTCATTAGTCGATCAGTGTAATCGCGTTCATCAGTCGATCAGTGTAATCGCGTTCATCAGTCGATCAGTGTAATCGTGTTCATTAGTCGATCAGTGTGATCGCGTTCATTAGTCGATCAGTGTAATCGCGTTCATTAGTCGATCAGTGTAATCGCGTTCATTAGTCGATCAGTGTAATCGTGTTCATTAGTCGATCAGTGTAATCGCGTTCATTAGTCGATCAGTGTAATCGCGTTCATTAGTCGATCAGTGTAATCGCGTTCATTAGTCGATCAGTGTAATCGCGTTCATTAGTCGATCAGTGTAATCGCGTTCATTAGTCGATCAGTGTAATCGCATTCATCAGTGTAATCGCGTTCATTAGTCGATCAGTGTAATCGCGTTCATTAGTCGATCAGTGTAATCGCGTTCATCAGTTGATCAGTGTAATCGCGTTCATTAGTCGATCAGTGTAATCGCGTTCATTAGTCGATCAGTGTAATCGCGTTCATCAGTCGATCAGTGTAATCGCGTTCATTAGTCGATCAGTGTAATCGCGTTCATTAGTCGATCAGTGTAATCGCGTTCATTAGTCGATCAGTGTAATCGCGTTCATCAGTCGATCAGTGTAATCGCGTTCATTAGTCGATCAGTGTAATCGCGTTCATCAGTCGATCAGTGTAATCGCGTTCATTAGTCGATCAGTGTAATCGCGTTCATCAGTTGATCAGTGTAATCGCGTTCATTAGTGTAATCGCGTTCATGAGTCGATCAGTGTAATCGCGTTCATTAGTCGATCAGTGTAATCGTGTTCATCAGTCGATCAGTGTAATCGCGTTCATCAGTCGATCAGTGTAATCGTGTTCATCAGTCGATCAGTGTAATCGCGTTCATCAGTCGATCAGTGTAATCGCGTTCATTAGTCGATCAGTGTAATCGCGTTCATTAGTCGATCGGTGTAATCGCGTTCATTAGTCGATCAGTGTAATCGCGTTCATCAGTCGATCAGTGTAATCGCGTTCATTAGTCGATCAGTGTAATCGCGTTCATTAGTCGATCGGTGTAATCGCGTTCATTAGTCGATCAGTGTAATCGCGTTCATCAGTCGATCAGTGTAATCGCGTTCATTAGTCGATCAGTGTAATCGCGTTCATTAGTCGATCAGTGTAATCGCGTTCATTAGTCGATCAGTGTAATCGCGTTCATCAGTCGATCAGTGTAATCGCGTTCATTAGTCGATCAGTGTAATCGCGTTCATTAGTCGATCAGTGTAATCGCGTTCATTAGTCGATCAGTGTAATCGCGTTCATCAGTCGATCAGTGTAATCGCGTTCATCAGTCGATCAGTGTAATCGCGTTCATTAGTCGATCAGTGTAATCGCGTTCATCAGTCGATCAGTGTAATCGCGTTCATCAGTCGATCAGTGTAATCGCGTTCATTAGTCGATCAGTGTAATCGCGTTCATCAGTCGATCAGTGTAATCGCGTTCATTAGTCGATCAGTGTAATCGCGTTCATCAGTTGATCAGTGTAATCGCGTTCATTAGTGTAATCGCGTTCATGAGTCGATCAGTGTAATCGCGTTCATTAGTCGATCAGTGTAATCGTGTTCATCAGTCGATCAGTGTAATCGTGTTCATCAGTCGATCAGTGTAATCGTGTTCATTAGTCGATCAGTGTAATCGCGTTCATCAGTTGATCAGTGTAATCGCGTTCATTAGTGTAATCGCGTTCATGAGTCGATCAGTGTAATCGCGTTCATTAGTCGATCAGTGTAATCGCGTTCATCAGTCGATCAGTGTAATCGAGGATGTTCATTAGTCGATCAGTGTAATCGAGGATGTTCATTAGTCGATCAGTGTAATCGTGTTCATCAGTCGAATCGAGTGTAATCGAGGATGTTCTTCAGAGGGGCGGCTCCCCCGGCGTGTGACGTGGACGTGGGCTCCAGCGCTCGTTGGCGATTGGTGTATGAGGTGTATCAGTACTTCCTGCCGGAGGGCGACCTGTCGGAGCAGAGTCTGGTCAGCAGTTTGGAGAGAGTGGCCAATGTGCAGAACGTGCAGGACAACAGCAGAAAGGTGTGTCACATCTCTCTCTCCTCACCACTTTCTGATCTCTTGTAGCTGTTCAATTACTTTTAGTGAGTTCACATCGTTCGTTTCATAACCTGGTACGTTATCTCTATGTATATCTCCCTTATTTTGTTTTGTTTAGGCATATATGAACAACACAGTCACACTTGGATCCGCACCTTCGGTTCAAGATCACCTGAACTTTCATATGCATATTCAAACATTCCAAAAATATAATACATCAATAAATACAAAAATCCATTAATGTTCGATTTTACTGTTTAACAACAAAGGCAGAAGGAATTTTAAAGCACTTTTTTTATTCAGATGTCCAATTACATTTAATAAATGCGCTCTATTAAATTTCTTAAGCACAGTGACCACCTGTCATCATATGCAGAAAACACAAATATTGTAGGAATCTGTCGAAAACTTGTTTTAAACTAAAAATGATATTTTCATTATTAGGCAAAACAGTCTTTATTCACACATAATCGGGTGTATTTGTACGGCCTTGATAACCGCTTGTGTTCTTGCTGGCATAGTTTTATGTGCATTTACACAGTCTCTGTTTTTATTAACTGTAATTGGGCATCTGAATAAAAAATAATAATAAACTGATTGACTCATTTTTTCTGCCTTGTAAATAAATGAATGGATAATAACATCACATATATTTTAGCGTAGCACTACTGTGACTAAAGAGCTCACACATACTGGTGAATTAATTAACCATTACAGTACTGTTCGTTTAGGGCAGCTGTGGCACAAAGCTTACATTGGGTGGCGGTGGTCAGTTAAGCAATGTGTATACTCGTTGATAAAGTAAAACTAAGTTTATCATTTAATTGGCCTCTTTCAGGTGGCGTCTCTAAGCTCTCATGACCGGACGCAGTTCTCCTTCAGCTCTCTTCCCGGCCAGGGCGTGATTTTCTCTGTGATTGTGAGAGATCCAGTGTTGAACACGTCAGCGTCCTACATCCCCGTCCACACATACGCCTGCAGCTTCAGCTCCACGCTGGACGGATGCAGCGATTTAGGTCAGACGATCCAGATTCCTAAACTTCTTGATTTCGTTCATATTGTGAGGGCATTTGCCACTTTTAAACCCTGCATGGAAAGATCATTTGTCTGGCTCTTGAGCAGTTTCTGTGACCGGTTTGATGTGGTATTTAAATGTGTCATCTCTCATTTCTCAGGGAGAGTGTCTACTAAAGTGTTTTTCACTGTGATTGGTCTGGCTGGGCTGTTTGTGTGTTTTGTGGGACACCGCTTCTTCAAATGTGGTGAGCGATGCTTTTCTTAGAAACACACCACGTCACTGCTATTAATAACTGGCGGTCTGCTAAATATGCTTCAAGTATTTCAGGTTTGGGAAAGTCTTTGTCAGAGATGATATAGTTGCATGGCATGTTTTTCAAGGGGTCATATGATGCATCGTTTCTTTCCTGATGTCCCGATGTTAGTCAAGGCTTCTTACACAACAAACAGTGTATTCAGTGGTTTATGACCATTTCAAGCTTTTCTCCTTGTGAAAGAAACGGCTGTTGTTGTTTTCTAAGCCTTCGTTCGGTATGAACATGTGAAATAATAATGATGTGAAGTTTAAAACGAATCCTTTGTGCAGTAAATGCTGTTTTTGGCAGCTGAAAATCGTTTATTTATTTTATATCAGTCATTATAAATGTTAAACTCATTGAAGATCTGTATGCCTGACTCTTATATTAACTACAACAATGCATTTTAGATTGTTTTGTTACTTAAAAATAAGCAACTTTGTAACTATAACATAAAGATGAACTGAAATTAAAATGTTTATAAACCTATTTTATTCCAGCTAGTTGCTAAAGCAACATTTTCATTTAGTTTAACTCAATATACTAAAATAACTCAAACGAAAACTGAAATTAAAAAACGATATAGACATATAAAAAAATGTAACTAATAAAAATGACAAAAACAAAACTATTAAAACAAACTATAATTGAAATGAAAACTAAAAATATAAAATAAAACCTTTCAAAATATTAAATAGTTTTTTTTTTTTTATCGGTGTTGAAATGAAATAAAACAAATTAGGCTATAATATATAAAGAAACGTATTTTATTTCAGTTTGTTACCAATACAGAATTGAGTTTTAATTTAACTTTATTTTGAATGATTAAAAACTATGTAGACATTACATTTTTTAATAAATATTATAAAACCACAACAAAATTATTAAACTAACTAAAAGCTAAATAAAAAGCAAAATGGGAATATAAAAACTACATCACGTATAATAAAACTCATTAAAACTATATAGTGATAGTATAATAACACTGATTCAGGATGTATTGCCGTGTACACTCCTCTATCGTCACCATTAAAAGGTCTTTTCTGTGTTTTCTCAGAGCTGTTCTGCATGGGCTTCGGCTTCACGGCGTTTGTATTCTTCGTCGTGATCAGCACAACCACACCGCTGGAATACAACAGTGAGTCCGTCACAGTCACACATGCACTGAATCACTGTTAAATTAGACGCCTGAACCGATCTGAAGTGTATCAGCTCAACCTCTTAGACCTGTAATGCAGCTCAGTTTCACGTCATTCTGGGTGATTAGCACCGAGCGGATGTCTACACACCCATAAATAAACTCTGTTTCAGTTGAATTGGACTGAAATTGGCCACACAAACTGGTCCTGCAGCAGTGAAAGCAGCTCTCGTCACAGAGGATTGAGGGGATTGTTGTGTCGTAACTCTCTGAGGATTAGAGTCATGCGCCGGGGATGTCAGACCAGTCTGTCCCAATGCATCATGAGCTGTTTGCGTGTTACAGCACAGGCATGGCTGAAATGAGGAAGAGCGATAACTACTGACGACTCATCCTACAGCTGACTAATCAGAACAACCTTAGCTCAAGTTTGTTCTTAAAGCACTTATTAAAGTACCGGCAAAACCGTGCTATTTAGCATCCATAACTTGTCTAGGGGATAGAAAAACTCTAAATACATATTGAATGTTTATTTCATAGCACTTTATCTGTTTGCGTCTGAGGATTTTAAATGCAGCACATACAGTGGGTACGGAAAGTATTACATTTTTCACTCTTTGTTATATTGCAGCCATTTGCTAAAATCATTTAAGTTCATTTTTTTTCCTCATTAATGTACACACAGCACCCCATATTGACAGAAAAACACAGAATTGTTGACATTTTTGCAGATTTATTAAAACTGAAATATCACATGGCAGCTTTTTCTCCATTTCAGCAGCACTTACACAAACTTTACAGGTGTATTTGTTTTATCTGTCTTCTGAGTCTGAATGTTTTTACCAAGGGGTTTGTTCAGATGTCATTTGCTTGATCTATATAACATTTTACTTTAAAATATGGTGAAAATGTACTTTTGTCATATTTTCTGATTTGTGGAGAGATAAAGAGATCCAAAATCACTCATGTTCATCAAAATAAAACATTGGATCAACCCAGGTTCAAATAGTTTTGTTCTGAATAAGCAGTGCGTATTTAATTAGCCAATGCATCATTTGCATATTTGTAATACAAAGTAACGTCTTAATGTTCTCTAATTGGTCATGGGATGCATGTCTTGTTCTCTGATTAACGGTTTGTTGACTGACCGTCTCTCTGCAGTTCGATTGGCTCTGACAGCGCTGATGGGCGTGGTCGGGGGCGTGGCCATGGTAATGAGCTGGTGGCGGTTCGGTTCGGTCATGGCCTGCGTGTTGGTGGTCGGACTCATTCTTGGATTTCTCATCTCATCCATCGTCTTCTTCACTCCACTTGGTAAGAAATCATGTTCATGCAGTTCAAAACGTTGTTTTTGCATCTGTTTATTAAGATTGAATCATTTTCCTTTTATGGATTTGTTTAATCTGTTTCTCTCCAGGTGATATTCCTATATTCCATGATGATGTGGTGTTCTGGGTGGTGTTCACATGCATTATGGTGTTTGTTCCTTTGTTCTTCATCAGGTGGCCTAGAGAGGTGAGATACAGAAAAATACATTTGATATACGCTCCTATCCGACGCCTAAATGAAATGCACGTTTGTCTGTATGTTCCAGGGCAATATAATTACATGTGGAGTGGTTGGTGCGTATACCGTGGTCCTGACCGTCAACGCCTACACCTTCACCAGTCTGTCCTACATCACGCTAGACGTCCTCAAACGCCTCCTCAACCACAGCTTCAGCCGAGCGTTCATCTCTGTACCGCTGCAGGATATCGGTAGGTGTGCGGGGAGTGAAGCTGTAGGCCGTGAACGATATCACTACAGACCAGGGTTGGAAGTTAACCGGGGCTTGGGGCAAAATGCCACTAATATTAGCAAAAATGCACAGTTAAATGAAATCCGTTACAACTGGCGTGATAACCAAAGATTTGTGCATTGTTTTTGGCAATCTAAAGCATTTACATTAGTCACGAGTTAAATTAGCTGAAAACACTGGATTTATTTTTTCAATGTAAGAGATTATAGGTTTTGTAGACTTGTTCATTGACTATAATGGCAGTGAATGAACATATGCTGACATGACCAGTGTAATTACATAAAAACAAACTAATTCATAAATGCGTTTTATCTACGAGAATATGATGTGCCATTTTCCCAGATACAATAATCATTATTATTATAATATCAAGAAACAATAACGATGCATGCATTGAAAACAGCTTTGAAAGTGGGAAGTCCGTCTTCTCTTAAAACGCTGTTAAGCTTGAGTGTGTTAAGTAAGGTAAAGATAAAGGAATATGATTTAGCCTTTTTCTCTTGCTTTAATTCCTGGGACTGACACCCTAACGGATGTTTCGCCTCTCCAGATTTCATCATGATCACCGTGTGGGTTGTTCTGGGGGTTTCGGGGATCGTCGTGCAGCTGTATCGGGAGAAATCACGGCAGTTTTTCCCGCCGAGCCCGTACGTGATGTGGAAGCAAGAGCGAGAGCGCAGGAAGACCAACGTTCTGGATCCCAGCCACCACAAGCCGTCTTTATCAGCCCGAATCCTCGGACGTATTCGCCAGCTCACACAGCACACGGAACCGGCCGGCGAAACCACACCTCTACTGCTTTAACCTGTGACGTTTGCCTTGAAGTCAGACCACTGTTAGTCCTTCTCCTCCAGAACACAGCTGCTCAAGAGTCCCTCAGCCACACACACGAGGACTGAGCTCGATGTTTAGAGCAGCCGGTGGAGGTTAAACGAGACTCCCCATGTGCACTTATGTGTGTGTTTGTGTGCTTGGTTTCAGATTAATGTTAAGCAACTGACCTCTACTATATACATCAGCTGCCACGGTGTGATTTTAGATGCATTTTAGCAGCTTAGAGGAAACGTTCAGTGGACATTCTTTTAAAGTTTTTACTGCGTCTGGATAATACACGAGTGATTTTTAAAGATGTTCACCATTAAAATGAAGGTATAACACTGCGATTGCTGACCAAATGAACCGGTGTTCATTAGTAGGCACTGTACGCCTCTACGGCTGACGTTTGAGTGTTTTCTGAGACCGAGGTTATTTTGACCGCTGGTGGAGCACCTGTAATGAGGATTTTAAATGCAATGTAAGAGGAATATGGAGAATCTGTGGAGTTGAAATCTTTTTCTGTGCTTTATAACTGGATGTGTAGCTCTTAGGGAGACATAAACCCAAGCTCGATCTTTGACACTCGGTAGTATTGCATTATTCATCAATACACTTCTGGAGGTTTCTTCATGTGATCTGTGTGTCTCACTGAAGCAGGCTTTTTCTACAGCATTTACATGCAATAATGTTAAAATCGTTTTTAAGTGGTAGCATTATTTCTGTTTTGTATGAAATTTAAATGTTTAATAAAGTTGTCATTTGTGCCATAACACCTAAATGATATAGTTTTCTATTAAATGTGTGAACTTGTGATGTGACAGACCATCATTTATGTTTTATTAGAGTATGAAATAGTTGTGACGTAATTGTGAGTGAAACGATGAGAAATGTCACGCAGGACTTGATTTTATGCATCTGGATTGGAAATAACTGGATTGTGAAATATTTTTCACATTAGATTTAGCATAATTCAATTCAAATTCAACCATTTATAAAAATATGATAAATAAAATCACTTTTGTTTACATTGAAAAATAAAATATTGTTTATATTTTAATTAATAATTAGCTCAAAGTCACTGTGAAACAGCATTTGCAGTGCATTTTATATAAAATATTAGTTGAATGCTAAATTAAAGATGGTGTAGAATAGTTATTCAATACTCGGCGCATGAATCTAGAGAAGGACACTTCAATGCTTTTAATCACTTTCAATGCTACTTCCTCTCATACCCACATACAGCTGTTACAAGCACAAAACTACAAGCTTTTACATTAAAATCACATTGTGGCATTTACAAAGTCTCATGTTCAGGTGAAGTAATCATTCACTATTACTGATCCAAAAATGATTGTTTTCATCGGTCGATTTGACTTTTCCAGACTGAAGCCGTGATGATGCAGAGATGGAGAAGTCATCGTATCTCAGTGTGTGACAGATTCCACCGGTCCTGTAAAACGACTGTGACCCTGTAGAGGATGGTGGGACGTGTAGGGCAGCGTCTCTTTAGCTCTTCCTCAGACTGACGTCTGTGCTGGTGAGCAGCGGCGAGAGAGACGTGCTGTCAGACGTGCCATCCATCTTCAGCACCAGAAACGCCTCGCGGCTGATTCCCAACAGCTCTCGCAGACCGCTGTTCTCCAGCTGCACAGAACAACACCAACATATAAGCGCCGTGTTTATATCTGAGCTACAGGTCAATGATTGTGTTATCTGGAATCAGATTTCAAAAAACTATTATTAAATACTCAATAATAAAATCATAAACAGATACGGTTTTATTATTAAATCACATTTTAAAATACTCAATACTGAAATAATCCGATAAATAAAAATAAATGATAATACATTTAAAAAAATATATATAAAATACGTTCTTTGTTATTGATTACTTATTATTCACACAATAGCAGTAATTTACTTGTTTGTCAGCCGAATCCCTTGGACCTAAAATACTTAGTATTTTAATATGCGATTGTACAATTATTACATTTACATTTATGCATTTAATATGCGATTGTACAATTATATAATTTACATTAGAGTTGAGCCGGATACTCGGCTGAAACGAGTATCCGGTACGGATAAAGCACTTTTGCCGAGTACGAGTATCATACGATTAATACGAGTCAATATCTGTGCTCGGATTGAATAAACATTCTCATTGGGTAGCTGACTGTGTCTGCGTTCTGTGATAGGCTAGTCACAGCGCCCCTCCCCTACACACATACAGATTTAGGGCCCGTTCACATATCGCGCCTAAAAACGCGTGGAAAACGCTAGGCGCGCTGCTTTCTCCTTTTTTCCAAAGCGTTCGGGCGGTTGCGCTCCGCATTTGTCGTTGCTAAGCAACCATCAGCTGCGCTCTCCGTTACAAGAAGGACATTTCGTCACATGACCTGTGGTGCGCTTGCGGCATTCTGAAAAGTTGAGATGTTTTTATCTCGATGCGGCGCGGACGCGCCTGGAAAAAACGAGCGCGTCGCACCGCGACCGCGTCGCTTCCATTATGAGCGCGCATACCGCGCGTCTACATTTGAAATAACGAACTTGAGCGCGCAAAAGACGCGATATGTGAGCGGCCCCTTATTGTGTTGCTGTGTCCCGCTCTGCTCACTCACACACAGAACACTGAGAAGAGAAGAGAACAGCGCGCTCTCTCTCTGTCTCTCCCTCAGTCACTCAGGTTCGCGGGTTTTTTCCGTTAAAGTTTAGGGTTTCTTCAGCTTCAGGTTTGTTTTTTACTTTGGTTTGTAGTACTTACTTTTTTTTTTCTTTTTTAAACCGTCAGCTGGCTCTAACCAGTTTTTTTTTACTTCACGCACTGAGTGTCTGACAGTTTCTTGCTGTATTTCATAAAAAAAAAGGAAGTAGTGGTATAAAACTATATTACAAATTAATTAGCTACACACACACACACATACCTGGTGTGGAAATTAAAAAAAATATCACTGATCATAAAAAAATTAAAAGTTAAAAAAAGAAAGTTATGTTGAGATGAAAACTCTTGTTCATTAAATTTTACTTCATAATTGCAACCGCATGTGTTGTATTCATTGTTGCAAAACTTGTTCTGTATATAGTTTGTTTGTTATCGTGATCAAAACCATTGATCTGAAGCTCAATGCTGATGCTGTCATGTAAATAGTTTTCTAATCAGCAATAAATATAACAATTTCTGATCAACCCATATCAATTGCATGCTTAAAATAACATACCGGTTAAAGCCCCGCCCATTTCAAGACAACCCGACCCACTTCCAGGTTAAATCCCGCCCACTTCCGGGTTAGGCCCCGCCCAGTCCGAGTACAGATACAGATCATTCATATGGTTAACAGATACAGATACAGATAATGCTGTACTCGCTCATCCCTAATTTACATTTATGCATTTAATATGCGATTGTACAATTATATCATTTACATTTATGCATTTAATATGCGATTGTACAATTATATAATTTACATTTATGCATTTAATATGCGATTGTACAATTATATCATTTACATTTATGCATTTAATATGCGATTGTACAATTATTACATTTACATTTATGCATTTAATATGCAATTGTACAATTATATCATTTACATTTACGCATTTAATATGCGATTGTACAATTTTATCATTTCAATAATAACAGCACCACAACATATTCACGGATCTTAGATGTTGGTTAATGGTCACATTATGTGCATGTAAAAAAAAAATAATAATAATAAACAAAAATACAAATATTTTAGAATGATTTAAAAATGAAATATATTATATAAAAATATTTGTATAATGTATAAAATTGACAAATATTTACTGTATGAAATTATATAAATATTTTTATTGTAATAAGTGTTCTATCTGATTGTTTTTATTTTTTTATGATTTACTGTAATTGAACATTTATCTGATTTATCTCATGATTAGCTTTTATCCTTCGTAAAGCACAGTTTGGGAAATCCTTACATAAATGAATGTTTAATGCACCGCTAACACAGAATGGAATATATTTAATTTATCGATGTATTTTTGTATCAATATGATGCAAGATTTTAAATCTGTGTTAAACAAGTCAAGTCAAAAGTAATTCAAACGTAGTTTCATTACATTACCTTACATGTGCAATCTCACAGATAATATTAGGAACTACAATTTTCTTCATGTAATTTGTAATCAGTAACAGACTTCAAGTGATATCAGCCTAATATATCGGTTTATTTTCATCTCTCTTATATTGACGTTGTGCCCTTTTTTTCTATATATTTTAATAACGAATACAATGTGGTTTATGTATTGTGCCTGACCTCCAGACGTTTGATTCTTTCCTCATCCTCACACTGTCGCCCTTCATCCGCCTCGATGGCTTTCCTCATCACCGTGGCCATTTCGTTTATTTTCTCAATGTGTGCCTGCATCTCCTGCGACATAAACGCATTGAATGACTATTTGGACACCAAGAAGAGAGGGAATCTCATAGCACCCGTCTGTAAGACTGACATTAGTGTGCTGTTCTCGGAGCTGGGTGACAATAGCAGGATCGTCTCTCTTGCTGGCCATCAGAAGGCGAAACACCTGCTCTCTGTATTTGCTCATGATGAGCTCCAGCGCAGACTGATGCTCCTCCAGTGATGTGCGCAGCTCTGTCGAGAGAAATGTGTGGATTTAGATTCAAAACAGCCCTCAGATGACAAACCCTTTAATTGCAAACCCTCCTAACACCTTTGTTTTCTTGCTGCAGGTCCCGTATTTGCCGGTTTTCCTGCTGGATGCCCAAGACCAGCGTGGAGCGCGGCCGGTGTCTCGCCACCTGGTTCAACACCTCGATCTCGTCCTGGTACTGAAAGAACAAGAAACATGAGTAAAACACTCTCATCGCAGTAGACAGACTGAGCACAAACACTGACACCTGTTTCATGGCCTCCACTCTCTTGTTCAGCAGCGTGGTTTGTTCGATCAGGATCTCAGCAGCACTGTCATGATCCCGGAGCCGCTCCACCAGTGATTTGGCATCGGCCAGCACATTCTCCAGTGTACAGGTCATTCCTGAAGAGCACAAGAAACACTTGGACCGTGACTTAAGTCATGATTCCTTTCATAAATACACAACCTTATATTCTACAAATGCTTAGATCAGTGGAAAGCTAATTTCCTGCCACTACTGTTATGCTGTGGCTTATTTATACACATTATATGGCTTGATTTCAGAAATACTGAAAGGTAAGTTAACGTTAGCTGTCAAATGTTTTGGTAGAAGCCTAGCATTAGCTTCTACGAAAATAAATACGCTAACGTTACTTGTTTTCATAAAATACTAGATCGTGTAAACGAATACGAAGCTAGACACACTTTTTGTTTTATTATATTTCCGAATAAAACCGCGAATAATTTAAATGAATATAAAAGCTTACCTTAATCTTACAGCAACGGCTCGGTTGGAACACTTCCTGTTGCTGCGGCCGTGACGTCACACGCGAGTACTTCTGGGAGATGTAGGCGCTGACTTTCTGCCATACACCGTCCGCATGGAGGCGCAATGGACAAACTCTAAATGATTAAAGTGCTATTAGTAACATGAATGTTTTGTTTATTACTGTAAAATCCGTCCTTTCACAAATTCCTTTGGTGGAGCTTATTAATCTCTAAATGCTTGGCCTCATAATTCCATTATGACTGCTTATGTTCTTTTATTAACTGAGTTTGAGGGTTTATGGGAGGAGAGAGGCCGGGTTAATCCTGTGTGACACAGAGGGAGTCATCAGATTTTACCTGTGCAAACAATTCCTGCCTTGTGATTATGAGTCAGATTTAGCCTGTATCTAATACCCAATCATAACTGTTACAGAGATTTTCAAATTAATTACAGGGAGATATTGAGTCATTAATACAACAATCACATTTTTATTTGAGTCTTTTCAAGATTTTAATTATTGAATATAATTTGTATAACATTATATAATTTCTAAGAAACATTTATTTTAAAACAAGCAAATAATCATAAAATGAACTAAGTACCCCCTCCCGTCATTTATGTATTTTATTTTAACATAAGAATCTTAAATATTTTAATATAGCATTAATAAGAGAATGACGTGACAAGTCGACGTTACTTTATTTATTAAAATATTTTATATCATTATGATATAATTGTTTTATATAATAATAGAATCCTTTTGATTAAATAATTAAATACTGATACGAGTAATTATAAAAATATTATATTTTATTATATAAAATATTTTGTAAACAAAATGTGTTAGCTATATAATGTTTTTTTTACATTATCTTGGGATGTGTGTGTGTGTGTGTGTGTGTGTGTGTGTGCGTGCGTGCGTGCGTGCGTGCGTGTGGCTGTGTGTGTGTGTGTGTGTGTGTGTGTGTGTGTGTGTGTGTGTGTATACATACTTACAACGTATGTTTGTATGTATGTATGTATGTATATAAAACAAAACTATCTCTACTGTAATGTAGTAGTGCATTGAAACAGGCACCTCCCACTTGCTCTCATGACCCCGCCCCTTTCCATTGAGTCTTTTGATCTCTGCTCTGATTGGCTGTTTTGAACCGCGAATCCCTCTCAACTGAACATTCCAAGGCGCGTGGAGGAAAAGCAGCTCCAGCTTCAGCTGATGCGCGTCAACGCACTCACGCGCGCACGGAGCGAAACGTGGATAAACCTCAGCCGAGCGAAGACAAACAACTAGTTACTGACATACAACTAAACACACACAATTAAAGCTGGTGAGTTTATTCGTGTTGTTTTTTCAACCCCAAACTCTCGAAACCAGACAGGAGTGAATGAGAGAGATACCTTTGTTTATTTGATCATTATGTGCATGTTTTAAAAGATCATTTCATTAGAAATAGAAATAAAATGTCAACAAAGCTGTTTTAAATCATGAAATCCGGGTTCTGTTGTTTAATTTCGGCATTTACACTAGAAGATGAGCATTGTTAGGAAGTTGCATGACTTTTTCACGGAGAATGTGACGAATCAGCAAGCATTAAAATACAACGCTCATATTTGAGATAGTGGATCATATTCTAATGGTTTGAGTTAATAATATGATCTTAAAATATTGAACTGTCTGTCTCTGAATGTGTCAGTGGGATTGGCACATACATGTTTCTACAGGGACATGGAGATGTTGCCCAAACATGTTTCATATTCAGCCACGCATCTCATTATATGATCATCTGAGCTCTCAGAGATGTGTGTGAAATATACATCCAGCCCCAGAGGAGAGGAAAACTGCACTCATAAAGCTTTCAGCATGTCCTTGAGCTCTGGCTGGGAATCTGTTTATCGTCAAGGATGTTCTTGGTCATGCTGAAGTGCTGTTAACAGATTAAATGTGCCAGTAAAACATCTCAGGAACTGAGTTATTCTGTCATGGCGTGTTGTGAATGACTTGCATTTATTTATTGAGAAGGAGAAAAACTATAGTGCAAGTGAATGACCGATAAACCAGCCGATATTTGGGCATTTTAAAACCATACCAATGAAGGTTTTTATAGATATTGGGTAAAGCAGGTGTCTGTTGCCATGATTAAACTGTTCTCATTTATAATTATGTAACAGTTTTATCCACAAACCTGCTTTCAAGATATCACTGTTAGCACTGGCCATTAAAAACTCATATTAAACAACCACTAATATGGATTTTTTTAAAATGTTTTAAGAGTTGATAAAGAAATGCATTTATTGTTGCTCCAGGCTTCTTGAGTTTCTATTTTTAAGTTGCAGTGAAACTGAAGTAGTGACATATCTTTCTTTACTTGCATATTCTTCTGTCGTATTCACCAAAAGGTCTAGTTATGAATTTAGATTTAAAACATATGCATGCATTAATTGTTCACATAAGCTCTTGAACATGCATTTAGAAAATATATAGTGTGAATGTCATTCTTTAATTGTATGGTTGTTATTTTTGTAAACACCAGCACATGTAAGCTCTCTAAAAACACCCCATGTTCTGCAGGGTTACCGAGCATCTGCCTGATACACGGCACCAGGGGTCCTTGAGCTCCAGAAGGGGTAAATCCTGAAGTAAATGAATGCTGGGATTAATTCCCCATGATCTCTGGTGCACATGCTGGTCATTGTTATGAATCTAGGATTACTGTTTGTTTATTAATGACCCAGAGCAGATGATTAGTGGGACGGGGGGGCAGAAGAAGACCCTCTGTGTTTGCTGCGGAGTCTGACTGTTAGTGTCTTATATCAAGTCATTACATCACCATGACAACGGCTTCTGTTTACACTATGCCATGGCGTGTCTCCATTGGTTTTGCCTGCGCTCTGAAATCTAAAGGTTCTTTATTTGCTTTGATGCTTCCATTTAGAACCTTTAACATCCATGGAACCTTTCCACGGTTCTTTATGGTGGAAAACGGTGTTCTTCAAACTAAGGGAAAAATAGGTGAACTGTTGTTCACTGAAAGGTTTCTTGGGAAACTGAAAACAGTTCTTCTGTGTGCTGCAAACACACATTTGGATCCTTTATTTTAATGTGTGGACTGCTCTTGTTTTAGTCTTTGTAGATTGGCGTGCGACTCTCCGTCTTTATTTCTGAGGTCATTGTTATGTAGAGCTGTGTTGATCACTTTGTTATGGTGAATTGCAGCTTTGATTTGTAATTGTAGAAGCATGAGGACATAGTTTTTCCTCTTGTCTTTTCAATAGGGATTATACTTGTGAAGTGATTCTCTAAAGCCGGTAGATTCTCAATTATTTGCTCTCATTCTTGACCGTGTCCCAAAATGTGTCATTTCTCTAACTAGACACCTGGGTGTTTACAAGCATGTTTCAACAGTTTTGCAACTGAGTGGACCTAATGCTGTCTAGGTAGGGAGCTCAAGACACGGTTCACGCAGAACTGGGATTTACTCACTCTCAGGCCATCTTAGATGAGTTGGTTTCTTCATCAGATTTGGAGAAATACATAATTTCATCACTTGCTCAACAATGGATGTGAATGGGTGCCGTCAGAATGAGAGTCCAAACAATAAAAACATCACAATAATCCACACCACTCCAGTCCATCAGTTAACATCTTGTGAAGACAAAAACTGCATGTTTGTAAGAAACAAATCCATCATTAAGACGTTTTTACATTCAAATTGTTCCTTCTGGCCAAAATATAATCCATAATAATGCTTCCTCAGTGAAAAGGTCCATCTCCTGTTATATCTCACAACAAAATCCACTCACGTATTTGTTCAGAACTGTTTTGGCTTGTAAATGCATATTTCTCTCCTGATTCAGACGAGATGACTTTGTAATTTATTTATCTTTTTACTACAGGAAGCGTTATGGATTATGGACTCATATTTTAGCAACAGTTTGAAGTTAAAATATTTTTTCCTTTTGTGTTCTCAAGACATTAACTGATGGACTGGAGTGGTGTGGATTATTGTGATGTTTTTATCAGCTGTTTGGACTCTCATTCTGACGGCACCCATTCACTGCACAGGATCCTTTGGTGAGCAAGAGATGTAATGCTACATTTCTCCAAGTCTGTGTTGGTGCAGAAAACGTGTGATGTGTGCAAGGTTTAGAGAACTGTTCAGAGCTGGTGGCAGGTGTATAAGAGGGGCTTTACTCTGCTTCACAGGGGATGGTTTCTGATCCGTGGTTTATCGGACGCCCATCCTCTCCGGGACCATTCATTCTGTTTGTGTGTGTGTGTTGATGGCTCTGCCTTCTAATGAAAGCAACTGACAGGCCAATTAAGATCACAGGCAAGCCACAAAAGAGCAGGAAGGGGAGGGGCTATGATTGATGGCCGGCTGTTTTTGGGACCCATGTGGAAGCCACTGGTGCACATACATGCAAACAAACACTCATTACATACATGCATGTGCCACGTGTCGGCTCACGTCTATAGGGAAGAGGAGCAGCCGGCTAACGGGGATGCGTCTGGAAGCATGATCCTCTTACGTGATTATGAGGAGCCATGTGGACACCCCCAGTCCTCGCTCCCTTTGTGTCGTCGCATTTAATTATCAACAAATCGATTGTAACTCACGCAGACGTTCATTATAGTAGGATTACAGCGATAGAGTGCTTTGTGTTCTGTCTGACGTTCTGCCCAGCCTCGTGTCTGCAGCAAAAGTCACTGTCTTTATTTCTTATGTTATTTCTGGGCGTATCTTTTATTGGGGCGTCGTTTATGTGCGCAAATCTTCTGCTGAGAAATTACTCGTGCTTTTATCAATAGACATAAACATGAGGAATAGTTTTAATCCAAAAAGTGCTTTAAATTTTCATCAAAGGGAATGTCATGTTACATAAAAATGCATTATAAACTAATCCAGACTCATGCACTACTACATATAATTATTCTGAAGTCAAGCCATACAATATTTAATTGAAGTTTTTATTTTTATTGTAGCTATTTGTTGCTGTCTATTTTGAGAATGTGTTAAATGTTATATTCAATTTCAGAAAAGGAAATATGTGATTGGACTGAAACATTAAATAGTTGTTTTAATGTAATCCTGTCAGTTATGCAAAACCATTTTCAAGTGGTTTTCTTTGAAATTCCGTGACACATAAACGGAAAGTATTCATTTTCATGTTTTAAGGGTCCAACAGAGACTCAAGCAACAGATAAAGTGAATTATAAAACCAAACCGGACTCAATAATAGTTAATTAGTCATTATTCGTTCCTATTTTTATGATACTTTTTTAAGTTTGACTGCTATTTGTCATTTTCCATTTTTTTGAGAATCTGACGAATGTGATTTTCATAAAAGCAATCGTGTAATTTAGGCTGAAACTTTAATAAGTTGTGTCTTAAAGGGATTGTTTACTCATGCATCATAAATCTAGTCCATATTCAAATTCTTCTGAAAAGAACATACATTTTAAATTATTATTAACTTTTTTGGTCCCTTTGAAGCTAATCTAATTGTGGGAATCTGCTAAATATCTTCTTGTCTGAAAAGGATCATTGCATGTTTTGGAACAACATGAGTTTCAAGCGTTTAATTTCAGACCGAATTTTCCTTTAAAGAGACACGGTTCATTTAGAAGCACACTCTGTTGTGAATAAACACAGAGCTGTTGGACGTGTCTCTCGGCTCTGTGTGTCCGTTACTGACGGACTCTTTCCACGGCGTTATGTTCTGACAGAGGAATGTGGCCCTTGAGACCCGGAGCCACACTGCCACCCACTTCATAAGCCACAGACATCAATTCTGGGTTTGTGTGTCCTCCGCTGTTCCCCACCGCTTGACATTTTGTGGGCTTGAAGTGCACACAAGACGGGCTTGATCTGAGCTCTCATGCTGTTCCTCCAGTAATTAACTCGCTCTCTGAGGTTTTTGTGTCTGGTGAAGAGAGAAAGCGATTGTTTATTCTCATGGTGCCCTTCAAAAAATGTCCAGATTCTTTTGTGTGCTGTCATAGAGGAGTTTGTTGTGAAGGACTAAGTGCAAGCGAACGAACCTTGGACTGTGTGTGTGTGTGTGTGTGTGTGTGTGTGAACGAACGAGGGGGTTGTAACAATAGGACCATTGTAACTGCTTGGCTGGGGGTTTGCTGAGCGGCTTCATTAGTCAATCTGTGTTTCTCTCTCTCTCGCGCGCGCGCTCGTATCCTCTGTCAGCGGGTCGTTGCAGGAGTGTGTGGTGGGATTTACTGTGTTCAGGTGGATTGGATTCATCTCTGTCTGTTTCTCAGGAGAGCGTCTCGCTGAGGAGATGATGGAGATTTAGGATTCACATGAGTGTGTCACTGACTGTGTGTGTGTGTGTGAGTGTTAAGTGTGTGTTTAAGGAAAGGAGATGTTCGCTTTGTTTCCTCAGCTGTGTTTATGTTGACTGAACTGTCTTAATCTTGCTGCTTGCTCTCTGGTATTTGGTCACAGTGATAATTTTTTTTCATTATTAAACATTTAACAGTGAGCTGAAGGCGATATTGTCCGTTCTGCGATGGGACAGACATGGTTTAAGTGGAGTAAACTGACATGAACTGTGTGTGTTTGTGTTTACAGGAAATTACTGGTGCGTTTTTAACAGCGTTTTATCTGTCTCTCTTTCAGAATGTGGACGTGAATCTTTCTTTTTGCTAATTAATGATGACGGTTCAGGCTGGTTTGCAGGTATGCAACTTTATGATTTGATTTATGTGCTTTTGCATGTTTATAGAATTTGCATCCCCAAGATCAGCTTTTTTGTGTTGCCAGCCGCTGGGTCACAGTGTGATAGTTACGTGGTTTTAGAAGATGTTGTGGGTCAAGATTTATTTATTTTTTTTTTTTTCAGTGTTATTGAATCAGTAGTGTTTATAAGATAAGCTGTAAGTGGTGACTACAAAGCTAATCTAAATGTAAAAATAGTGCATCTCTAACTCCTTTATGCACACACATGTTTAAGCTATTATCTGTTGAAAAGAACTACTTACACCTGCTCTTTTCTGAATCTGAATAATCTGCTAATCACAGACGTGTTGTTGATTTGATCTGATCTTTGGTCTGAATCAGAAGTGATTGTCCATCTGTAATATCTGAGGTCATGTGTGAACAGACCACATTATGTAATGCCACTGCTACATTTGTGTGTGCATGAAGACACCAGACCGTTTGCATTGAGTTAACAGCCATAAGTGAGAATTAGAGCAAACACTGACAGTACATTTCAACAGAAGTTTAACCGAGCAGAGCTGACCATAATCTGCTATGGAATGGTAATCTTGGATGTTAATGTGAATAAAACACCCCCACATGGAAACGCTTTCCTGTTGAATTAGTCAGGCTTTGTGCGCGAGCAGAAGAAACACTGCATATGTGTGTTAGGACGGAGCCTGAAGCTGTCGCTCGCTCTGTTCCTCGTGGGAGTTTGATGCGTGTATGGAAAGGGTTCATGTGCAGAAAGGGTTATGGGATTTCTCTCCGAGTGGCCTGCTTGTGTGGGACCCAGCACAGCAATGTGAATTAGCCTCTGTTAAAGATCTGATCGTGCAGAGTATTTAGTGGTTTCTGTGTGTCAAACAGATGTTTTGCATCAGTCTCAGACTTTCAGTCAAGTCACATTTATTTCTATAGTGCTTTATACAATACAGATTGTATACGCAGCTTTGAAGTAATAAAATAACAGACTAAATGATCAAATTCTTTGATTATGAGACATCAAAATTCTGCTATAAAACCGCTCTAAAAGACAATAGTGCCATATTCAGTTCAATCAGTGTTGGTTCACTTCAATAACAATGTTTATATTGCAAGATTAATCTATTATGAAACACATTTGATTCAGCTATAAAGCAGCTCCCCGGCTGATTAAACATTCTTCCAGTAATATTAATATGTTCATTCAAAGTTATCTGTTCTTTAACAATGTTAGCACAAAAACATTATTTATACAACATTCATGGAACGTTTTATTTCAGAATCATTTCAGTTGGACGTTCGTGTAACTTCTGTTTCGGAACATTCGGAAAACGTTCAAAAGTAACATTCATATAATGTTTTCAAAATTCTAAAAAAATATTTGTAGGACATTGTTATTATCCAGGTCAATTCAGTGCAGTCAAATCAATCTACAGTCAGGGGTTTGTTTTTAACTTCAGCTTGTCTGAGAGGTTTTCCCTCAAGTTCACGTATGAGAGTGTTGTTGTCTATAAATGTTACTCCTCTGTTTGTGTAAGTTGTCGTTTGTTGGATTAGTCATGTTAGTGTTTGCTAGCTGTCCTGATTTCAGCAGGGTCCCGTCTATCCGGAGCGAGAGCGTGGGATCTGTGTGAGGGGTCACTGTGTTCCCGAGACAGTTGTGTGTGTTTCTCTGTGTGCACATGTTGAGCTGTTTGGTTTTCTGCTTTCTGTCTCTCAGGCTTGGTTCGGCGAGAAGTTTGATGTCCCGTTACAGAGTCCTCCTCGCGGCCTGCGCTCTCCGCGGCCCGGCCCGGGTCTGACTGATGTCTTCCAGTATGACCAGTGGTTGGCCGTGCGGCACGAAGCCACGCTGGTGCCCATGCAGGAGGATCTGGCGATCTGGCTGAGCGGCATGCTGGGTAAACCTGCTCACGCTAAACTCACTCTCAGTGCGTGAAAGCAAAAAATGACTGCTATTATTAGTCTAAATGTCTTTTCCTTTCGGCGGTCAAATAACTGAAACCAAAAGACTCATATATCAAGCAAAGAAGTGTGAGAAACGACGTTTGCTCTCGTATAACGGTGATATATGACCCCCGAATCAAGAACTCAATCTCTCGGTCTTTGTAGGATAATGGAGGGTGTTGCCCTTACCTGTCTGTCCACATGCTGAGGAACGCTAAACTTTATGATTATTCTACATTAAGCTCTTGTAATCCTATAGTCCTCTTTCAGATAATACAGTGAATATGTTGTGGAATTTGAACTAAATACTAAAATGTGACTCTTTTGTGCTGCCGACTGCATTCATTTTCCACTGACAGGGTGTTGGCGATTACAGCATCATAAGTGTGAATTTGATTAGTTATTTGTAGTTTTCAGTCACGTGCCCGGCGCGGAGACCTGGAGGGCAAAATATCCATAAAATTGCAGATGCTTTTATCGAAAGTGACTCGCAAAAAGGGAACAACTCGGCAAAGGGCAAACAATATTCATGTATACAATGCCCGGTTTATTAGACCGCTAGATTAAGGCAAGGCAAGCCAGAGAAGAGGCGAACCGAGAGAGTGAAGGTTTTGTGACTTTTTACCTCATTGTAAAGGTTGTCCCGATCCATCTTGTACTTAAAGTAATATTTCGACTATACTAAGGCATACAAATACCATAATATAGTTGCAGATATTAAGAAAACATGCCAAGTTCACATATTTGTTTCTCCAAAAAAACAAGCCAGTTATTCTACTTTGAAATGTGTGTTCTGTGTCGAAATGACTGTTTTTGTTTTGGTCTGTGTCTTCACCCATTGCCAGTTCTCCTAAAAGGCTTTTTACACCCCAGTTTGTGGAAAACACTGTGTTGCAGCCATGTAAACCAGACTATCTGACCTAAAAACCCTCGGTATCCAGTTAAAAAGCTCTGTGACCAGAGGAATATCCTCAATCTGGCAACCCACCTGAGCGTCACATCAGTCAGTCCGTCAGCGGTCAATATTAATTCCTGCACCTTTAACGTGTACTTAAACAGTGATGATAAAAGATAACATTCAATATCATTTGATTCATGAGGCGTACTATATACAAGCAACACATTAAGTGTTTCAAAACTAGAATACAAAAAGCTTAACATGAAGCTTTTTGCAAAGTTCTCATATGCTTGCCTGTATGTAATATGCTTTATTAATATAGTGTATACTGATTTTTTTTAATAATGGTTTTCTATGGGAAAACGCTTGGCGTACAAGTGAGCGCATTGTATAGCTTAACTTGTGTTTATATTCTGGGCACATCTGCTTAATAGTGTATAGTATGCATTATCAGTACGGTGTGTATACTGAATCTGGTCACTGCTTTATTATATTAGTACGTACTACAGTACGTAGTACAGGAAAGCCATGTTTTCCCTCTACATGAAGATATTCTTCTGATTATCAAAGCCAGCTCGTGATGGCATAATGATGCTGAATTCAGTTAAAGGTTATTTAGTGGCTTAGTTGTTCTGAGGTCATTGGAAACATAGATCTCTGTGTTTTTGTAGGTGAGCAGGTGACAGCCGAACGCTTCATGGAGGAGCTGGACAACGGCGTCAAACTGTGCCGTCTGGTTGGAGTTCTGCAGAGTAAGATCCCACAGGACTCAGAAACTCAGGTGTGTAAGGAACGTGTGGCGTGGCGGGCGGCGATGCAGCTCGGATAACCGCAGGACTGTTTGTGTGTAATTCCCCGTCTCTGTTTTGTTAACAGCTGCTGTCAAAGAAAATCCCGTTCAAGAAAAACGCCTCCCCTGGATCGTTTTTCGCTCGGGACAACACGGCGAATTTTCTGTCCTGGTGTCGTCACATAGAAGTGGACGAGACTTATCTGTTTGAGTCTGAGGGTTTGGGTGAGAGAACTTTTGATCAGGTGTCTAGGTGCGATGTGGTTAACTGTTAAGTTATTGTACTATTCAGCCACGAGCAGAATGGGATGTTGTTTGCATAACCTAGTTTCTCTTTCTGTCACGCTGGATGTACTGCCACATTAATCCAAAATCCTTCTCCGGGTAGTTCTGTATTGAACATAATATTTATTTATAATATTTAAAACAATGTTGCTTACATTGATGCAACAACTTAATGAAGTGAAGTGATACTCTGCTTAGGGCCATGTGATTTCCACAATATGGAAAATGCGGAACAGAATCCAGTCGTACAAATTGATTTTTGTATTGATTTATCAAATACACAGAAACACATGCCTTCACTACAATCATAGTTATTAGTTGTGCGCTGCTGTTTGAGCTGCGTGCGCTGAGCTAAAGATGACCACCAGCAAACTAAAGCGCTCTATTAACTTAACCAAACGCATTTTATATGAGATAAAGCAGATATACATCAAATAAACACAACATTACTATGAACAATTGCACAAAAGGCTGCACACAAGCGAATTTAACTGTCATGGAGGTGTAGCTCGTTGTGGATGCGCTCAACGCATGCACAAAACACAGCGCACCTCATTTACAGTAATGTTCTTATTATAAGTTTATGCAGCCTTTATGACAGACTTGCTCTGCACATGTTGCACATAAGTGTATTGTCCTTTTCAAAGTGATTCCAATCATATTTCAAGCATTTCAAACACATCATGGCGAACAGCGCACATCTGAAGTGTCTCATTATTTATCGGCTTAAAGATATCGGCCAAATTTTCTTATCGGGCCGATAACCGATAACAGAAAAATGGGCATTTATCGGCCGATACCGATATGGTGGCCGATATATCGTGAATATATCCCTAAATTAGGCTATTATAGCACTCATCACTGTCATTAAAACATTGCATGCCACGGGAAAGGTGATTAAGCGCATCAACTACAAATGTCTAAATTCATTTATAATTTTGGTTTAACTTCTGTGGAATGAATTCATGTAATTTCACTGCTTATCTCCATTGATGAGAGTGGGATATTTAATGTAAATGTGCATATCGAAATGAAAACGGTTTAAAAGCATTGTTTACTTCATTACTCCAGGAAAAAGAGTCCGTACGCAGTCAAGAGCATCCGTACGGTGCACACATATTTGCACCAAGTTTATAAATCCAGATATGTGCTTGGAAAACAGCATTTATGCATGAGGCCCCTGGACTTTAATCATGTTGGTTAAATTAATGTATTTAAACCGAGACCAGCGTCCTCCTGTCCATCCTCTGTGGCCCCGCTGTGTCTCTCTCTCTCTGAGCTGTTTAGCGGGCCGTAATCGTTTCAGAGGATCAGTGGCCGTGTTCGTCAGTTGATCTCCGGCCCCTGCACGTCCCCGGCTCTCCGTAAATCCATGATGATAAAGAGTGTGAGCGATCAGGGGTGTAAGTCATTTAACCTGACGGCCCTAAGACTTGCTGTCCTTAAGAGAGTGTCACGGTGCATTATGGGATGGGATCTGACAGAACTCAGTGTGACCTGTCATCGGGTCGGTGTGAGAGATGGACCAGCAAGCTTGCAAACCCAAACGAATGTCAGTGGTGCATGGGGCTTTCTTGAAGATTTAATTTTTTTCAAGGCTTGATATTTTTTCCAAAATTATGATTGGCTGACTTGTTTGCATTAAAAATGAGTAACAGCATTTACTAGTGAGTTGAATCATTAATTAATTATCCTTTTGGTGTTTTAAGCCCTGAAATTATGAATATATATATATATATATATATATATATATATTAGGGCTGTCAATCGATTAAAGTATTTAATCGCGATTAATCGCATGATTGTCACGAGTTAACTCACGATTAATCACGATTAAACACACATTTTTATTTTTTCTAAATGTACCTCAAATTAATATTTTTCAAGTTTTTAATACTCTAATCAACATGCGCATGGACAAATGTGGATGCTTTTAGTGAAACCATATTTAACATAGAGCATGAAGAGTAGACATGTTTCAAAGGTCATAGATGCTTTTCAAAGAACTTGTTTATGTCTATTAGACTCATGAAAAAATAAACACCAGGTTCCCATTACTTCTGTTTCTTTGCACTGAGCAATTTACTGACACAAACCTGTTCACATTTTTTGCAGGACAGGGCAGCTCACTTCTTCTGAACAAGCAACATGTACATATATTATTTATTATTGCATTTGTTTCCCACTCTGTGCCCACATACTGTATTTTGATGCAGCCAAATTCTCAATAAAACAGTTTTCATTTATATATCTTACTGTTTCTGTTATCAGACAATGGGATGAATATGAAAACAGATTGAAACAGCAACCCATTAAGACTTCATAACTAGCTCTCCTTTACAAGATGTTAATCTGCACAGAAATCCTGATAATAGAGCCGTCGTCTGATGAAATCAAATACCCATAAGATAATGACAATAGCTGTGCTGTGATTTCGGCTATACTTGCATGTAAAATTAGAGAAGCAACATAATATCTGTTTAACTGAGAGCGCTGCTCCTCAGCAGCCGCGCGCTGAACCGAGCTGACACAGAGAGAGAGAGAGAGAGGTGAGTGCGCGCGCTGAACCAAGCTGACAGAGAGAGAGAGAGAAGTGTGCGCGCGCTGAACCGAGCTGACACAGAGAGAGAGAGAGAGAGAGATGTGTGAGTGCGCGTGCTGAACAGAAACTGAGCAGACGCAGAGAGAGAGAGAGAGAGTGTGTGTGCGCGTGCTGAACAGAAACTGAGCAGACGCAGAGAGAGAGAGAGAGAGATGTGTGCGCGCGCTGAACAGAAACTGAGCAGACGCGGAGAGAGAGAGAGATGTGTGTGTGCGCGCGCTGAACAGAAACTGAGCAGACGCGGAGAGAGAGAGAGATGTGTGTGTGCGCGTGCTGAACAGAAACTGAAGCAGACGCAGAGAGAGAGAGAGAGAGAGAGGTGTGTGCGCGCGCTGAACAGAAACTGAAGCAGACGCAGAGAGAGAGAGAGAGCAAGAGAGAGAGGTGTGTGCGCGTGCTGAACAGAAACTGAAGCAGACACAGCGAGAGAGAGAGAGAGAGGTGTGTGCGCGTGCTGAACAGAAACTGAAGCTGACACAGAGAGAGAGAGATGTGTGAGTGCGCGCGCTGAACCGAGCTGACACAGAGAGAGAGAGAAGTGTGAGTGCGTGCGCTGAACCGAGCTGACACAGAGAGAGAGAGATGTGTGTTGGTCCATGCACAAGCTGAATCAGGTCAAAGGTGTTTAAAACGGTTAAAATGTATTTTGTAGTTTTGATTTCTGCATTATTTATGTGAATGTTAAAATCTCCTGCAATAGTAAAACTGAGGAAATCATTGATAACAGTTCTGTGAACTCAAAGGCTGGAGAGTATTTTGGAGGCCTGTAAATAATGATAAACAGAATGAGTGGAGCATCTTTCAGCACAATAACTAGGTATTCAAAAGACAAGTACTGACCAAATGACACTGGCTTGCATTGATAAACATCTTTAAATAGAGCAGCTATTGTAATACAGTACAATTACACTAAATACAATGCATTTTGAACAACCAAATAAAAAGCAGGGTTATTATCATTAACTGAAACTATTACAAATATTTTTGTTGATTGAAATAAGGATGGCATTATAATTTTTAGATGAAAAGAGTAAAATCAATAAAATGTATTTGAAGTTTAAGTTAAAGAACCAAAATGATTAACAAGAAATAAATAACAATTAAAACGGAAATAAAAATAAAGTAAACTAAAATAGTAATACTTAGAAACAAGCTAATAAAATCAACAAAAGCACATAATCTCTATAAAAATCTTTCATTCTAATGTCAATAAACAAGATTTTTTTAATTAAATATAAATGTATTGGTATATTTACATGTAACAAAGTTGTGTTTTTTATGTGCTATGATTAATTAAATGTATAGCGATATCTTTTAGTTATTTTGACCCTGTACCTGTTATGTCTGTAGAGTAGGGCTGTGCGATTAATCGAAATCGAAATAAAATCGCGATTTGAGATTGCGCGATTTCTAAATCGCTTTATAGCTCGATTTCTTTTTTTTTTTTTTTTTTTTTTGCGCCCCGCCCCAACCTCCCGCAGTATGCTATCCAAACCAATCAGAATGCAGCAGAACAGAACAGACCGGGCATACAGACAGATAGTATGCTAAAGAAACAGGGAAGATGAGTTCAGAACAGGATAAGGACTTGGTGGCCAAGAAAATGCATGTTGCATGCAGAGCACACAGCGGGGAGTAGCGATCATATTTCCTTCAGAGCGGAGAGCGTCTTTCTGAAGATCCCGCTCCGCTCGCTCATACGCTCTGCGCCACTCGCTAAACGCAAAATGCCCCTTTGGTAATTTGTTAATTCCAGAATCTGTGGAATAGGCTAAGAAATAGTTTGTCTAATCTAATGTTTCTAAAAGCAAATTCTAAAATCATGTGAAGATTGACACGTTTTAATGGACCGCATTTCCCCCAGTTTTGGTCTATTTTTAATTTTAGAAAGTGTTTCTTTTATTTACGCCACGAAATAATTATTTGTCAAGTGCATTTCATCTTGTGTGTGCTTTCATGGGCCTGATAAGTATTTTGTGAAATTCTATATCTGCTTTTCATCTTGTGTGCGTGTTTTGAATATGAAGCGTTGTTTTAATGGAAACATATACTTTTTCAGTTATTTATTTTTTTACGAAAATGTTCCAAGTGGCTTCAAAACAAGACACGTTTTTAAATTAAGATTTTAAATGTTATACATTTAAATTAGGGATGTTCATTTCGGTTATTTTTCCTAACCGTTAACCGACAAATATTTTAAATTAGAACTGAATTAAATTAAAAAGAATAAGTGTCTGTGACCCGTTAAAAATACTAGCATCTGTTTTTCGGGGATTCATTTCACATGCGCAAAAAACTGCAAACAACAGAACGAGGATTCACCTGATCATATCATATTACATCATGCACCTGCAGCACTTCTGCAAGCAGAGAACAACTTAATTCACCTAGATGCTGTGTTCAGCCTTTTGGGGTTATTTGTTCAGTGTTTGGGTAGTTTGTGTACATTTTATTTTATTTATAAAATTGTTTCTGTCAGTATATTGTTTAAATCTATGCAGAGCAACATTCGCGGTGTGAATCAATAAATGAACGTCACTCGCGTCGCGTCGGTCTTATTGCTTGATAAAGAGTCTGATGCTTTGCATAAAATAAACTATTATATTTATAAAGATACAGAACACAAATACTTTGGATGTTAAAATATGTCCTCAGAGCTGTTGACTGTTTGTTGTTGAGCAGGTAATGAAGGCAATCGCAGTACATTTCGTCCACGAGTGAAGCGCAGGGCGGCGGTCTGATCCGTGATCAGTCCCCGCCGAACACGACTCCAGCTCGGCGTGAGAGCCAGCGCCGTTACGGTGAAAACACAGTTACAGAGTGGGCCATTTACTCGTGAATTACATCGGTTTAATGTTTAATCTTTACTTCTAATGTTTGTTAAACGAGATTAAATAGGCAATGTGTAGGCTTATAGCTTATAAAAACAAGCAAATGAGAAATAAAGGAAGTTATCACGTCTGGAGTATTTTACAGAAGTTTAGAGGATTTAAGTTAATCTGTAAATATTATTTCATGCATAAAGTAAAAAAAAAAAAAAAAAGCGAATATTATAATAGAAACGAATAAAGCCATTAGCTGATTTAAATCATCCATTAATGATGGGTTAAATAAACAATCAAATTTACTGAGTAAAATTAACCCCAAATGTACTCTTTTACCCAGCCCTAATTGGGTTGTTTTTAACCCAGTGTTTTCTAGAGTATGCAGAGTTTGTTCATTATTGTGCTGCGCGAAATTAAAGCAGACGGCAGAAAGATGCATTCTATTTTTTTTCTTATTTTACAAAAAAGCAAAGATAATTTTTGTTATTGTTTATGTACACAAATAAAAGCAGACCTTTTACAATTCCGATTATCTTCATGACCAAGAGGAGTTGCTTCCACTGTTGGAAGAGGAATAAATACAGTTTAAGCTCATTTAAACATTCTACCAAATGCAGCCTGTTCATTATCATTATAAAAACAACCGGTCAAACATATGGAAAAAAACACACTGCTCTGTTTAAATATGTAGTCAAACCTGTGCTGTTTAGCGTTATCACCGTACCGCCGTGAAGTTATGCAACACATTTTGTTTTGTGGATATTGTAAGGGTAAATAAATAAAATGTAAATAATATTTTGGCATTTAAATACCGCGAATACGGGAACGTTTGATTTTGTGTTGAAGGAGAGACCCAACATTGGTTTCAGTTTTGTTTTAGCCTAAAATAATTAGTTTTGGTTTGTCGTTATAGCTTCTTATTTTTAATTCTTGTTATTTTCTAGCCTACTGTTAATTGTAAGGATTTGTTGTGGAGTGAGGGGAACTAAAATTGCCTAGCTATTGTTTACAGTGTTTATTATAATGTTTGTAATTCGCGTTGGGCTATTTCTGAATGAAATAATAAAATGCGACTTGTTTTTCTCTCTCTCGGTCTCTCTAAAAAACGTGTTTTTTTTTATACGTGTAGCTTATTTTAACCATGCAGCAATCCTTTTAAAATATTTTGATAAATTACTAAAAATAAATAAATAAGTGAATTTAAACCGTTTAACTGATTGTATTAATGGGTCAAAATTATTATTGGTTGGTTAAAGGTTAATTAACATCCCTAATTTAACCCTTATGTGCTGTTGGGGACGTTTTCGTCCACTAAGGGGTGCTGTTGAGTGTTAATTTGGCCACAACTTTTTTTGTGTTTCAGCAAATGGAATGATTTTTGGTGACAAATCTTATTTTAACACATATTTTAGGAAAATGCTTTGAAATTTTTTCAAAACTCAACGATGCACCGTGGACAAATTCACTACCCTTTCGTTATGTTCGGGATGAAAACAGCCACTAAATTAGACTTCTATAAAAATGTATCGGATAAATATTTTTTTGCATTTTTTTTGCATAAATCTATTAATCAACCTCTGTACTGTTCAAAACTACTAAAATAAAAATAAAAATCCAGGATTTTTACTCTTTAATTGCCAAGTTCATAAGTGATGTCACTGATTTTGGGAAAAAAACACACAAAATTACTTATTTTCAATATAAAAAGTGATTGTGGACTGGAATTTTTTTTACTTTTATCACAGTCTTGGGCATGTCCAAGATTAGGAAAAACATTGGCTTTGATGCATTTTTAGTTTTTGAGCAGGATCAGATTTACATTTTTTCTCCCTCATTTACTGTTCGTGGCTGTTTTTGCCCCATTGACTTCCATTATAACGACATTTTTTGATTGCAAAGCCATGACATCATATAATCATGCATTTTTGATTGTTGGTGGTTTTCCCTGTTGGGAAGAGATAAAACTTGTCATTTTTACTGTTGATCATGAAGTAGCACAATTAACCCTTTAGATAGGCCTGTGCAAAAAAAAGCTTGGTTTTTAGCTTTTATATGGAGTTATATGGAGTATAACAGCATATTATAGTGTGTGTGTGTGTGTGTGAGAGAGAGAGAGTGTGTGAGAAAGACCTTTGTGCACTTACCTTGATCGTCTGAGAAAATCTAAATATGCACCTCAGCTCTCAGAACTACATGGAGTAAACAAAAACAAAGTAAGTGTATTTATGCACCTGCTGCCTTTTGATGGTGAGAAGTGCAGACTAAATAAAAACAAGATAAGTGGATTTAAACCCTTGCATACCATCCTGCTGGTCATTTGATGGTGAGAAGAGCAGCAAGCAACATGAGAAAGGACTTGACTTGTACCAAAGTTTTAGAAATTATTATGCAGCCTGACCCCTCCAGCGAGCTGCAGTATGTATTGTCACAAACCACAGATTACAACCGCTGCAAGGGAAGTGTCGAAACTCTACACAAGGTATGTGCCATTACTGCACTGGTGAGAGAGATTCAGTCTCCTGCAGCTGTCCCTCTAGACACAAATCCACAGACACCAGCAGGCACCAGCAGCTCAGGAGTGAAAAGGGGAACATGCAAGTGGTGCAGATGACAAAAAAAAGAACACTCAGCTCTTGCATCTGTTGTGGTGGACACACTTGCAAAGAGCACCAAGTGATATGCTGCAAGTCCTGCTGGAAAGACTGAACATACACACACACACACACACACACACACACACACAATTCTCACACTAAATACTTAGAATAATTGTTTAGTTCTCCATCCATCCTCAACTCTTGCACCATTGTTCAGTTTATTTGAAGTTGTTGTTGCATTTTGGTTCATAATAAATTATGTTCATAAATCTAATGCAGAGTAGATTGTTTACAGAAAAAAATTGAAAAGTGTATCACTGAAGGATTTTAAGGTTTTAAACTGGCTTTATACATGGCTCTTTACATCAAGAAAAGACAAGCATTTCACACATAGGCCATCTATACGTCTCACCATCAAAAGGCAGCAGGTGCATAAATACACTTACTTTGTTTTTGTTTACTCCATGTAGTTCTGAGAGCTGAGGTGCATATTTAGATTTTCTCAGACGCATCAAGGTAAGTGCACAAAGGTCACTCTCTCTCTCTCACACACACAAACACACACACACTCACACACACACATACTATAATATGCTGTTATACTCCATGTAACTCCATATACAAGCCAGAAACTAAGCTTTTGTTTGCACAGGCCTATCTAAAGGGTTAATGGTGCTACCTGGTGATCAACTGTAAAAATTACAAATTTGACCTCTTCCCAACAGGGAAAACCACCAACAATCAAAAATGCATGATTATATGGTGTCATGGCTTTGCAATCAAAAAATGTCGTTATAATGGAAGTCAATGGGGCAAAAACAGCCACGAACAGTAAATGAGGGAGAAAAAATGTAAATCTGATGCTGCTCAAAAACTAACAATGCATCAAAGCCAATGTTTTTCCTAATCTTGGACATGCCCAAGACTGTGATAAAAGTAAAAAAATTTCCAGTCCACAATCACTTTTTATATTGAAAATAAGTAATTTTGTGTGTTTTTTTTTCCAAAATCAGTGACATCACTTATGAACTTGGCAATTAAAGAGTAAAAATCCTGGATTTTTTTAATTTTTTTTTTAGTTTTGATCAGGACTGAGGTTGATTAACAGATTTATGCAAAAAAAATGGTAAAAAAATATTTATCAGATCAATTTTTACAGCAGTTAATTTAGTGGATGTTTTCATCCCGAACATAACGAAAGGGTAGTGAATTTGAACAATGCACAAGGGTTAAATGAACAATTTCACTCTGAAACATAACCTTTTCTTATCGGACTACTACTTTAATTGAGACATTTATTCAATAATGTCACTATAAACAGGAAAAAATAAATATGCCTAACGTTACTGGAAACATTTAATGTGAGCGCGTGATCTGAGCGGGATTCGGTTTACCGGTGAGCGTGAGCGGAACATTAGCGGAGCGTTTGCTTTGGCCGTGAACGACTGAGCGGAGCGCACACACAGAGCGCAATATTGAACCGCTTCGCTCACATGCTCTGGTTGCATCTTGTTTTGTTGGATTTGATTACTCACATATACATATAATATATATATATATATATGTATTTTGCCATTTGTCTGTTCTAGAGACATGTTACAACTTTTTGGGAAAGGTCTAATTGGTTTCCTTTGGAAATATGTTTCAAATTCACACAGAATGCATTTATAACTGTAAAGGTCAAGGTTTCTTTATTTGTCACATGATAAATTATACAGGGTATAATCAAAAGTGAAATGTAGATCAAATCAGGTCCGCTCAGTGGACAGTGCAAAGAATAAAAATTATATAAAAGTAACACCACACAAGAGCATATATATAGGTAAAAAAAAAAATAAAGAGTAAAATGTGTAATAGAATAAAGAAAAGTGCAAAACAAGATGTGCAAGACAAGTAAGATGTGCAAAAACAAGTAAGATGTGCAAAAACAAGTAAGATGTGCAAAAACAAGATGTGTAAGATAAAGCATGTCTGTTTGTGTCAAAATCGTGATTAAAATCGAAATCGGAAAAAAAATCAAAAAATCGTGATATATATTTTTTGTCCATATCGCACAGCCCTACTGTAGAGGCTTAATTATTTTGACACGAATGATCATGAAGTAATTCTGGTAACGAGTCTCCCTCTCTTCCCCAGTCCTGCATAAAGAGCCGCGGCAGGTGTGTCTGTGTCTGCTGGAGATCGGACGGATCGTCTCCAGGTAAGAGAACCGGCCCTGATGATCCCGCAGGTGACACATGTCAGGCTGTGCTTTGGGGTCAGAGGTCAGGGGCTGCTTTAGGGGCTTTAGAGTTGGGTGGAGGGCACATTTACATGGATTGGACAGGATTTAAGTGAATTGGCTTCAGCGCTTACAGCAGCTATTGATTGTAGAGAATCTAAAACAAGTCTGAGTTTCTAGAATAACACAACAGTGACTGTAAGTAAGGGATATCATGGATCATGTAACGGGGTTTATTTAGCAATAATGCCCATCTGAATGTATATCATCTTGACTATTACCTTGAAACTTGAAATTCTGATTTGAGTTTGACATTATTTTATTTTGTGAGAAAATCAGCAGTTATTTATGCCATGTAATGGTCATTACAGCATAGTTAAGTTAAATTGTGATAAGCTGGTAAGGACAAAAACTAAGACTAACATGTGAAACATTAGGATTTGGGAAGTGTTAGGACGGTGTGTTGTTTGTTGGTTTAGGTATGGGGTAGAGCCTCCGGTTTTGGTTAAACTGGAGAAGGAAATTGAACTGGAGGAAAGTCTAATGATGACGGTGACGGATCACGCGTCTCCAGTGAAAACATTCACTGTGTGCTGTCAGCACGGAGCCCTGTATCACGCTGTGAGTATCACACACACACACACACAACGGTCAGGCTTTTAGTTTGAGTTGAAGCATTATCCTAGTCTTTTTAGAGTTCATATACAGTATGTATAGCTGGATCTGTATGCATGCATTAACCAGATAACGTGTGTGTGTGTGCGTGTGTGTGTGCGCGCGCGTGTGTGTGTGCATGTGTGTACGTGCGTGTGTGCATGCGTGTGTGTGTGTGTCTCTGTGCGTGCGTGTGTGCATGCGTGTGTGTGTGTGTGTGTGTGTGTGTGTGTGTGTGTCTGTGTGTGTGTGTGTGTGTCTCTGTGTGTGTGTGTGTGTGTCTCTGTGTGTGTGTGTGTGTGTCTCTGTGTGTGTGTGTGTGTGTGCATGCGCGTGTGTGCGTGCGTGTGTGTGTGTGTGTGTGTGTGTGTGTGCGTGTGTGTGTGTGTGTTAACGAGAGAGAGATACAAATAACCATAATTAAGAGATTTTACAATTTGATATATTACAGCATTCTGTTCCACACGCTGTATAATATTAATACTACTGTCTTCTGTAGAAATCATTTCACAGTTTAATTGCAGGCTTAGTCTAAGGTTATTATGGTAAACTAAATCCATAAACATATTCCTTACTTGAAATAAACATTACCTGAAATAAAATACAATTAAAAATGATTTGATTTCATCTAGTTGCCAAGCCAAAATTTCTCATTTTAATTTGTTGAAGTACTAAAATAACTTAAACTAAATTAACAAAAATGTAATTAAAAACTATATAGACCATTTCTTGTAAAGCTGCTTTGCAACGATTTGTATCGTGAAAAGTGCTATACAAATTAACTTGAATTGAATTGGATTTTTAAAAATAATTATTATAATAAATGACTAAAACTTTAATTGAAATTAAAATCAAATGTGAAACATATAGAAATAAAATCGAATTCAAAGTAATAATAAAAAACAATAATAGTAAAATGACGAGGTTCAGCATCTGTCTTCGTTCTGACCCAGTTATCACACAGTTGAGTTTATAGTTTGTTGAGTGTGACCAGCAGCTGTTGTTTAGAGACATGCTTCACATGGGAACGATTTTACCTCTCAGCCAAATAACCAGGGGCACGTCCTCGGGTCCTGAGCTCAGTGCTGAAAGTTCATACATCATCTTGCAAATGAGGGGATTTTTCTCACAATCTCTTGTGATTTGTAGGATCGTGTGGACCAGGACGACCCTCCCTGTAACTGCACACAGAAGTTTTCCATCGAGTATCTGTCTGAGGGACGCTACAGGCTCGGAGACAAGATCCTGTTCATCAGGGTAGGAGCAGATTTTAGGGGCTTTAAAGTAGCAATAGATATTTCTTGCATATTGTGACACGAGTGTAAAAGATCAGAAATGATCAAATGCAATGCGGGACTTGGTTCTATGTATCTGTTGTTGATTGGATTTTGAGATGTGGGCGTGGCTCTAAAGTGGAGGCGGGGTTTAAGAGCTCTAGCTGATTGGAGAAGCCCTGAAAAACATCAGTGTCCTTTCACTGGACGATCCAGTTATGACATTTTGATGAAACATTTGCATGGATGAATTGTTCACATTCATCTATCAAGATCTATAACATGCATTTAGAAAGTAGGTAGGGTGAATTTTCATTTCATGCTGATTTATAAGAATCAGCACTGTTTCGTTCTCTTAAAATCACATTGCAGGAGAGCAGATAAACCGTATGCAAACACTCATCCTTGTGTCTTTAGCTATGCCATGAAGCTCTCATTCACAACTACTGCAGCAATCCACTAAAGCCAATCTAGTTTGTTTAACCAGCATGTGCTGAACTGTCATAACATTCGCTCACACACACGTTAGATTTTATTATTAAATATATTTTAATTTTGAATGTCTGTAAAGATTCATTTCTGTGCATCTCTAGTATTTAAATCAGTTTACGTCGCTTGCTAATTAAAGTCCTCTCTCTTAGATGCTCCATGGGAAGCACGTGATGGTGCGTGTGGGTGGAGGTTGGGACACTCTGAAAGGGTTTCTGCTGAAAAACGACCCCGACCGCGTGCTGCAGTTCACCACTCTGGAGCAGAAGATTCTAGCCTATCAGAAAGGCCCGTCCGGCTCAGGCCCCGCCCACAGCGTGCAGGCCGCGCAGCCGCCCACAATGGACCCCATCGCAGCCGTTAACCTCCTCCCAGAATCGTCCCCTTCATCCTCCACGACGTCTGTGTCCAAACCCAACACGCCTATGCCCCGCGCCGTCACCCAATCGCCCGCTTCCACACCCTCAATGCCTCGCAGAGCCGCTGCACCCAAGAAGATTCTTCATACGCCTTCCGCTTCACCCAAAATTACCCCTCATTCATCGCCCGTCCCGAAAAGAAGCCCATTTCCCCAGTCGACTGGGGTTTCTCAAAAAGCCCCTTCCGCTGCATCCAAGACTAAACTGCGCCTGCGTGGAGCTCCGTCTCAACCTCGCAGTCCCGTCTGTCCCGAACCCACCTGCAAGCTCCCTAAACCTTCAGCCCCACCGACATCTGTGAAGAAACCGGCCCAGCGTGACGCACGCCCGCCTCCCGCACCGGTCCGCTCGCGGCTGGCCCAGAGACGCCCGCCTTCCCCTGCCTCCACCCTGCTCTTAGAGTCCAGGAAGGGCCGTCCCGTTTCCCCTCGCCTGGCCACGAATGACCCCAAACAGACTATTCCTCTCGCAAAACCATGCAAGAGTAAATCTGTAGAGCAGAACACAGCTGGTGCTACACGGACTGTTGCGCCTGTCAATGTTAAAACTACCCACAGGAAACCTCTGGTCAGCAGTAACCCTCCCGTCCAGACGCCCGCTGTGCGCAGCACTACTAAACCAGCACCTAACAGCACGACTCACAAACACACTAAACCCAGCAAACCCGACCAGCCCTACTTTGAGATGAACAATAAGAGAAGGGTAAAGAACTGAGAATGCTGGGATATGTAGTAGCGTAACGCTTCACGTACAGATTTATTCAGATGCCATTTTTAATCTGAAGTGAATACGAGGCTGTGATGTGTGCAGTCTGTTTGATTTGTTGTATTTCTAGTGGCCAAGCTATGAAAATGAGACTTTTAATTCAGAACAACCTATTAAACGTACTGCACATCTGTCTTAAACAGCCACTTTTTAATTTACATAGTTAAATATGACATAATCAGTTTGTTTGCTTTGCATCTGTCCAAACTTCCCTGGCTTTCGTTTGTGGTGAGGGTCAGGCTTCATATACAATATAGTCAGATGCTATATTTAATTTCATTTAAATAAAAAGAGGCTCGTACGTGTGCAGTATATGGTATTGGTTGTGCATTTTAAACATTGCAAATATGTTTCTAGTGGCCAAGTTATGAAACGTAAGACTTATTAAACATACTGCACATCTGTCTTAAACAGCCTTTTTTATTTAAATTCAATTAAATGTGACATCATCAGTTTTCTTGGCATCTGAAATCACTCGTCTCAAGCTTTCATTTGTGCCATACTAACAATGATCAGGATATGCCTCGGATACATTTTGCACAAATTTACACGTGTTTAATTTCTTCTTCTTTAGCTACTGTATTTATCATTATTTTAGCTAATAGTTTATGTTTGAAAAAATTGATGCACGGTTATGCACAAACTCATATCATCATCATATTTTATGTTTAATATCCATGGTCTGATTTGACTCCTGATTGGGTTATTACTATATTAACATTACTTAGTAATACCATAAATCATGCATTCACTGTATGTTAATTCTGAGCTAATAAGAAAACCAGCAGAAAGCTGCAGAGGTAAAGCGGTAAGTGTGTGTTTAGACTTTATGACGTGATGTATCATATTTACATCGAGAGCACTGTTACTGTATTACATAAGAGACATGTAGATGAATCCACTCATTGTTCCAGCTCTAATCTGACAGCCCATAATATGCAGAAACACCTCTCTATGGCAACCAAAGCGAAACTCATGTTTGAATCTTGAATGGCATCATTTTAGAACACATTTTAAAAACTATTTTAGAGTATTTAGGGTTTGCGTGCCTTTAAATGTGTGTTTGTGGGAATATTATCAGACCCCCTGCAGAACTGGATTTAGTCGGGATGTTCGTTTGGCAGGTGCTGCGGTTATTACATGAAATACTACTGACACCTGAGCTTTTATTTTATTACACTGTCCAAGACGATGCTAAATATGTTCAAGAGTTGTGGGCTATACAGGAAAGGTTATTATAAATATTAATTTTATGTGTAAGGGTAACTGTTCTCTTTTTTTTAGGAAATGGTTATTTTAATGATATGTTTGTGTGAGAGATATTCTTCCAGCACTTTAAGAAAATGTTTGTTTTTGTAGCTTATTTTCGTTGTTTTGTCAAATAAAGATTTTGATTGTAGCCTACTTCAACAATGACTAATTCATTCAGAATACCGGGTACGTTTATTTTATCTGAACATTTGTACTGGTATTGTGTAAATATCAGATATTATTACAGTGAAAGGAGCTTTACTACATATAATGCTTTGATATGAGAGTATAATAGCTCATGTGTGTGAAAGTGCTGCGGCCTAGTGGCTAAAAACACAAAGTACAATCTCAAAGTCAACTGCATTTTATATTTGACTCGGTTCTTTATGACAGGGTTATTGCAGTTAACTAAAACCATAAAGCATGACTTGGAAATAAAATTAACTAAAAGAAAAAATGCAAACATTGTTTTTGTAGTGTAAATGTGTACAACACTTTTTAATTGCAGTCAGTTGCTAAGAAATCTCATTTTAATTAATGTGCAATTAAACTTAATGTGCTAAAACTGAATACAAATTCTAGACACTTAATACTTAAAATTCCCAAAACAGTAAAATTATTAAAAAAAACTTAACGAAAACTATAATGCTATGCAAAACAAAAAAATGTATTGTTGCGTCAAGCATAATGCATTTATTAGAACGTTATTTTCAGAATGTTGATACATTTCATTACTTTTTAAAAATCGAACCATTCTTGTAAATTAATTCTATATCGACTGACTCATTTCAACATTAAGTGAACGTGTTTCTTTGGCTAACTAATGCAGTAATGCAAGGATCAAACGATGCACATGATGGCGCACTCCACCCTCTTTTATTAATCATATCTGGCTACTTACAGCTTGTCTTTTATTTCCCTTCAAAACTTCACACTTCGTATCTGGGGTAGTCTGAGTTTAGCAAAGACTGGATGTATACTGCTCGTGCATTCATCAGATGATAGACTAATATTAAACAGATTAGATGGACAATCTGGTAGAGTGGCTTATGTCTAATAACTTCTCTGATGATGCAGGTTTTTAGTTGCTGAAGTAAAGCTGCATGTAAACTGAATCCTTCAGTCTTTATGTCTGTGCATTTCTATATGCAATGTTTGCATGGTTTCCTCAAGACATGTCCAGTCCTTTAAGATGTATGTCCAAGGGAAAAATCATTTTAAAGACACTGCAGTTAGAAAAAGCACAAGATTGTCATATTTAACAATTTCTAGGCATTTTAAAGATCCTGACATTTCCTAGTTTTACATCTCCGTGAGAATCCAGTACATAAATGCATGGTTTACACAGCTATATGCATTCATATCCAGCTGTATTTCTTACCTGACAGACATATACAACTTAACACTACAAGACTTATGATATTAAAATACGGAAACAGAGTATTTATATAGAAAATTAACACAAACTAGGTTTACAAATCTAACTAACCATAATATTAAACAGTCGCATATCTTCCAGACTCTAGATAAAATTATTTCCCGTCGAGTTTATTACGTGTTATTTAAAATATGATATGAATCTAATCTAGTTGGATAAATATATATTCGTGCGGCTTCACTCGCGCAGCGCTCGAGCTGCGTCAAACCCAGAGCGCGCGGACATTATTCTCCACCGCGCGACGACTCAACATATCAGCAGGCGCAGCAAAACGCATCCCAAACTCGCTCGAAATCGCGTTAAAAATACAAAACTCCGCTTCCTTGAACTGTTCTTATCGTCTGCTTGACAAAATGGGGTCTTTCGCGTCGAGCTCCGCCATTTTGTAGCAGAATAACTTGCGCGAGGGGTGCGTGTAATGGTTGAATGTAGTCACCCCGTGTCGTTTATAACCGCCCGGCGGTTATTACAAGGGACCGGGAGTAAATTACGGTCATCCGCTGCAACAAAGCGCAGATTGTGCTCCTTTAACTGCAGACACCACGGTTTAACTTAAGCTATTAATGTTTATTTCAGAGCTGCGCTCTGTGCCAGGTATGTGGCGTTT